>VWZZ01001431.1:213532-255069 GCA_013399095.1 Psophia crepitans | reverse complement strand
TGGATGGCATCCCTTCCCTCCAGCATGTTGATCACACCGTAGAGTTTGGTGTTGTCAGCAAACTTGCTGAGGGTACGTTTGATCCCACTGTCCATGTCACCAAAACTTTGAAACTGTTCTAGTGATTAATGTAACAAAATTGTGGTTTTAAAAGAATAGATCTTACCTTAATTCCACTTTTAATTTATCTAGTTTCATCTGCACATGAAAACAAATAATTCAAGATTTAAACAAATCAAAAATCCCTTTTTGAGAAATAGATATACCTGAAACAATGGAGCTGGAAAAATTCTTAGAAGAATAATTTTTTTAGAACTTGACATTATACATAGAATTTTTTGTGTGGAAAAAAGAAGATTTGGGGGAAAATTATCTTTTTCCTCTACTGTTTAAATCATCAGATAATTTAATAAACAGAGGAGAACCTCTCTCTGCCTTCATATTCTGAGCTTTAATCTCATCTATAAAAAGCTAGTCCATTGTTAAGACTTAAAAACCTCTACTGTGTAAGGGAATATAATAACCTTTGCTGTATATACACCAGGTGTCGTTCCCTAGCAAGCGCTGTTGATAGAGTGATGTTTAATCTTTGATGGTAATATCTAGGAAGTATTGAATGGCAATAAAAACACTTTCCAGACACAGTATCTTCCAGGACAATAAAGTCTATGGACAAACCATATGACTGTGTACAATGACATTAAATACTGACTAGTAGTGCCAGGGAAATTCAGGTAATGTTGTAAGTTTGATCTCTTACGTGGGAAAAATTCAGAGTGTTTAATAGCTTTATTAAATGGCAAGATTTTGTTCCTGTGTATCAGGTCAGCAATAAATTCTTACATTACTACTGTTGTAAAACCCACTAACAGAAACCTGAAGCTGTGTTATATGACTCTCCCCTAGGAAGGGTCATTGATTCACTTCTCTCTATGCTGTACAATGACGGTAGGAAACACCAGATATATATATAAAAAAAAAAGGAAAAAATTGGAAGAATTGTGATCCAAACTCAGTACTACACAATTACAATTCAATGTACCACTACTGAAAAATTCGTTTGATTATCATGGTAAAAGTGGATTCTCATTGAAAGCAGAATTTGGGAGGTGGAAAATGTTATTAAAATACACTGAGAATTCTGCATGAGCTGAAAATACCAGGGAAGAGTGGGAGGAAGGAAAGGCGAGATGCACAAGGTAAAGTAATTTGCACCCATTCTTATATGACATTCTTGATCAGGCATCTAACTTGTCCATAATTCTAAAAACCCCATCTCAATCCAGCATAATTTTTAATCCTTATCCTGTGAGATAGGTCATGGCCTCTAGTGTCTGCGGTTCAGTCTTGTGCCCTGAAAAAAGCAGGAATATTGCCACGCTTCTCAACATGAAGCCCCTAAGCAACAGAACCCGAGGAAAAAAAAAAAAAGGTCTTATGTCTCTTATGGCCTTGCCTAGAATATCTTTATATTTCTGAAAGACCCAGTTCATTGTTACTATTGAAAAGTAAAATCCAGGTTTCAAAACAACCATGGCCTCAAACTGGAACCCAGGGAAAAGCTGAGATAAAGAGTTAATGTGGCTCCAGCAGCCTATGACAAGGCAGAAATCTGCCTCTGTGCTCCAGGGCTTGAAGCACACCTCATTGCCACCTCTGGGCAGTAGTAAAGCATGTCACAGAATTCATGGGAAGGCTTTCAACATGTTGTAGCCAGGGAAGTTTTAAAATTAACTGAGATTAATCTTGCCTACCAATTACATACTAATCATCTAGCCTAAACTAGCACTTAGCTTCCTCATATAGCCAAGGGAGAAGGACAGACACCTCTAAAGAGTGATTATTCCACCCTCTACTGAATACCCAGAGTGGGATGAAACACCTTTCATAAAAGTCGGTAAATCTCCACGGAATACAGAAGGAGTCTAGATAGTTAGCTAAACTCACAACGTTATTTTGAGTCAGCTTAAACTAGATGAGATTATTTTCACTGCTGCTGATTAAAATAAGGCATTTTTCAATGCTAAGATCAACTGTCCAAACAATTGTCAAATGCATCCTGTTCTATCCAGTCTTGTAAATAGAGGAAAACGTGTAAATGGAGTGTGGTATTTCAGCTAGTTCATTCTTTTCTTCCAGGTAGTATTATTTGTTGAGCTTGGACAGTCTGAGTCAGCTGCTTTTCCCATGGCTGGTGCTTCCTCCTAGAGGGAAAAGCAATCGTATGATGTCAGTGGCTACATCACAGCATCGCCAGCCTTCTATGGGCCTGATATCACATAGCATCCCATCACACTCCCAAATATTATCTTTATATTTTGAAAAGATGAAGAAAAAAAGAGCATTTGAGCTAGAAAGACTGTTGCCTACCCTGAGTCACTGACTTTTGTTAAGGAGTAATTAAAACCACACTAATGGCTATTACTCCAGGTGTGGTGACTATGCAACTCATGTTCTGCAGTTCTGGAGCTGCAGAGAGCCAAACAATAGGAGCATTAGGATGTGATTGGTATTCATTGTCCTAAGGAATATCACAGTACTTTGAGGACCAGTTCAGCCCCCGTTCTGAAGCATGATGGCATACGTCACATCATGCTTTTCATTCTCTGCCTCTCAGCAATTTTCCCAGGCTGGAGATAGGGAAATGGGTGATGTGGCTTTTCTAACTTCCTTATTCTCTTTGAAACTGTGGCTGTTTTCAGGGAGCTTGACAAGCTGGCTTCTTTGAAGAAGGTGTTGATAATTTCCATTAGCAGCAGACAGTAGGTTTTCCACTGGCTTTCACCAGTCAGCAAAAGCACAAATCTGCTTTGTAGGAGGCAGCTCACATAATCCTAGGGGCTTCTAGAGTTTCATTGTGTTTGATGGAGTTTCATTATGTTGGGGTAGTGAGGTGGTTAATACCAACCAGACCAACTCAAAGTTTTCTGCCCCTGTGAATTCCTGTCACATTTAGTTTATTTCTTCTGCAAAGTAAGATGAGAGTTCTTTGCAACAGGCTGGTCTCAGGTTTAATTCAAAGACAGTCTTTGAATGTCAGCTGTAACTGGCCTTTACTGATTGCTGATCACACTAAAGCAGGAATGAAAATACAAATAATAGATACAGGCAGACGAGGATAGATAGACAGACAGACAGAGGCAGCCTTTACACAATGGTGTCATACATAGAGCTTCCTGCACAGTTCCTCAGCTTCTACATGATATATCCCTAGTCACCACACTGTTTGCAAAAAATCAGCTCTTTTAAAAGAAAAAAAATTTGTCTATCCTTTTAACTAAGCAGCCAGAATGTGCATAGAAAGGAATTGGTGTTCCCAGCAAAAGCTATGCTCACATTTGGGAAAGAAAGCAAAGCTAGGGAGCTGAGATCTCCCCGTTTTGTGGTGGGTTATACAGCAAGGCAATACCAACAGTGACAAGACCCGTGTGGCCCTGCTTGGGGTCTTGCAGAAGGCGTGTGAGGACTAAAAGCTGGGGAGAGACTGAAGAGTGGGGTTGGGAATCCATGTTTCCCAGGGCCATGAAAAGCTGACTGCGAGACGGGCACTGCGGGGAGAGAGGAAAACCTTTCTAGCAGGGTAAACCCAGTGCCTGTTCACGTGGGCAGCTTGGACCAGGAGTATTAACCCTGAAACAGAAAAGGGCTGGTGTCCCACAGAAAGCAGCATAAAACAGATCCAGTCTCAGAATGAATGACCAGAGAGTCTGGATCTTTTTTACATGTGTTCCTAAAAACAAACCCAAATCAAATTAGGCGGATATGTTGCTGGGAAATCAGCACAAATGACAGGACTGCTAAAGAACACACCATTTTGCATTTTGCCATATGCAAGTGGTTGTCTTTGTGTGATTGAAGGAGACAATTATCTTTCCAGACAGCCTTAGCTGACTGTCATTTATCTTTTTTACTGTATCAGCTGTAATTACAGAGCAAATTATTGACACAATGAGGAATTAAACCTACCCACTTAGCACCAAAGCTTTTTTAAATTTCCTCGGCATTTTACACTTTTTTTGCTATTTTGAAAGGACACCCTCAACAAGTTTGAGTCCTTGACTGAAACAACTGTGAAACAGCAATGCATTCTTCCCATGAGACATGCCACAGGGCACAAGGAAGTGAAAAATCCACCTTGTTCTCAGGACCAAGAGGCATTTCTCTGTACAGGGTATCAAATCTAAATCTAGCTACTGTGAGCAATGGCTGCCCTTCATTGTTACCCCATGGCCCTTCACAGCTTTGGCTGGGATTTCTAATAACTATGTTGTAAATCTGTCATCATTTTCCCTTCTAAGTCACTTTTCATCTGACAACATGCCTAAGAGTATATCACAAACCTTTTTTCAGAACCAGATGAAAGGCAGATGGGAATAATTCTCTTTGTTAGTTCTCACTCTACTCACATCTCTCTTCCTCCTCAAAACGTGTCCCCACAGGCACCCCTGTTCCCCACAGATATTTTTTCCTCATCTTTCTACTTTTTTCTTATAATCTCATGGGTCTGCCTTTTCCATGAAGTCTTGAAGTCCTCACTTTTTCTTTTTCCTTTTTATTTTTCTTCCTCAAATGTTCTTATAGTACTTTTTTACCGTGGTGCTGCTTCTGCTGGATCTTCCCACACACAGCCACTGCCTCAGCATCACACAGAGACCGCAAGCACAGAGCTGGGCAGCGTCAGCTTTCAATTTGTTTCTGGATCATCCTTTCCACAGCAGAAAGAGGAGGGTCACAGAGGGGTTTCAAAATCATGGTCAAAAAGCTCCAAATGTTGCACTGGATCCGAAGAGGATCCAAATGAAAATCAAAAGTTTAGTGGGTTCCTAGCTTTAAAATTGAGTTGATACAATGGGAAGAAGGGGGGAAACAAGAAATAAAATGGCACTTGCAACAAAGGAAAAGAAAATAAAAGGATCTGAGCAGGGACTATAACTGAAAACACTATAAAAGAGGTGAAATTGCAAATAAATAGTAAATGGTATACAGAGAAGAAAGAAAATCGTGGTTTCTGCTTCCCTATCCTTGGTACTGCAGTAAGTGTTCAGTGTTCCAAATATCTGTGTTTTTCAGAAAGCCTTTACATAAGCAAGTGCTGGAAAACAGATGCTTTGACAGTTTCTGCATTCCTTCAGGTAATTGTCAAAGACTGTAGTTACACGCTGCCTGGTGAACTCAGCTGAAATATTAAAAGCCCCCTGCTGCAGACAAGCCATTCATCGCTGACCCAAAAAAATGGATACTTTCTTAGCTGGTGGAAAAATCCCTGCCAAGTGAGATTGGATTGCTTGGTATTCTTTAAAAATTGCATGAGATTAATTTTTTTTTCTCACTTTTGTATGGGGTATTAAATGGAACCCCTCACTGACTGAACCAGAATGGTGTTACAAAAACATTTAATATGCAAAAATGTACCTTTTAATATCGCTCTCAATTTTAGTAAAAAAAAGCCTGCTATGTTAGTGCATCAAAGAAGTGTATTTTGTCTGAAAACCACAAGTAATTTGTAGGTATCTGTCGTTGCCTCACCCTCTGTTATAGCTAACACATATTTTTATTTATCATTGCACACAGAGACACCAAACAAGGCTTAAGCTTCATTGTCTTACGCAGTATAATAAAATGTCTAACGAAACGGGTGTGTGCGTCTGCATTAGTTCTGAACATATCAGTCTTTTCCTTTGTCTGAGATTTCTGCATGGGTGCTTCCATATGTGCATAAAAAAATTACACGTACACCAGCACACACAGGTGTGACAAGGACAAAGTTAATGTCATGTGGCATAAGGATTTATTACAAGCATTTTTTGAATTACCACATTTCTAAAAAATCTTTTGACTTAAATAGGCATACCACAGAGCAGCGGAGTTTGAAAGAGACGTCTGGAGATGATCTCATCCAACCACTTTGCTCATAGGAGGGTCAGCTGGGGTATGTTGCACAGGACTGTGTCCAGTCGTGCTTTGAATCTCTCCACAGGCAGAATCTCCTCACAGTCTCTCTGGGCGAACTGTGCCAGTGTCTGATCAACTTCAGAGGAAGAAAGTTTTTTTTCTTATGCTTAAACAGAATTTCCTGTGTTCCAGTTTGTGCCCCCACCTCTTGTCCTGCCACTGGGTACCACCAAGCAGAGTCTGGCTCCTTCTTCTTGACTCCTCCCACCAGATATTGATATATATGGACAAGATTCCCCTGAACTTTCCCATCTCCAGGCTGAATAGTCACAGCTGTCTCAGCCTCTCCTCATATGGAAGATGCTCCAGTCTCTTAACCACCTTTGTGGCCCTTCACTGAACTCACTCCAGTCCCTCCATGTCTCTCTTCTACTGAGGACCCCAGGACTGGATCCAGCCCTTCACAAGTGTCTCGCCAGGGCTGAGTATAGATGAAGTATCACCTCCCTTTATCTGGTGGTGACACTTTGTCTAAAGCAGCGCAGGATGCTATTGGCCTTCTTTGCCACACTGGCTCATTGTCATCTTGACGTTCACCAGACCACAAACATCCTGTTCTACTAAGCTGCTTCCCAGTCATCTGACCCCTCAAGTGACTGGCGTTATTCCTCCCCAGGAATAACAAATACAGGACTTTGCATTTGTCTTTGCTGAACTTTATGCAGTAACTCACTTCCCATTTCACCAGCCTGTGAAGGTCACTTTGGATGGCAGCACACCCATCTAGAGTATCAGTCGCTTGTCCTCATTTTGTATCACCTGCAAACTTGCTGACAGTGCACTCTGTCCCAAAATCCAGGCCACTAATGAGGATACTAAACAGCACTGGTAATTGAACGGATCCCGTGACCAACCTCCAGCTGGTCTTTCTGCTGCTGGTCACAACCATCTGAGTCTGGAAATTCTGCCAGTTTTTAATCCACCTCACTTTTTCATTTATTTAGTGCATATACCTTTTGTTGTCCTCTTGGCACTTCTTTTTCTGCATGCATATACTTGACCTGGGCTTCCTTTAGCCCCATTTTATTGATTAAGATGTCTCTCTTGTGCATCATTTGCTCTCCAGGCTAGTCTATCATTCCCTTTCCTGACTGTGGGTCACCATTTCCATCCCTCATTGTTCCTACTTTAAAGGTCTTCTCCATGTGTTGGCCAGCCTTTTGGCAAAAATGCTTTTGCTCTTTGGTCAGTTGGATCCTATCTCTTCCAGACAGTCCTCATCAACACAAAGTGCACAACCAGGCATGGAGTTGCACTCACCCTTTGGCAGCACTGAAGAGGAAATGATATGCATGTGGACCTCCAAGCCTCTCAGCCCTGCCCTGAGACCCATGTAGCCACGAATGATACTTGCTAGGTCTCCAGTGGACTTATTGCTGGTACCAGTGTGGAAGAGTAGTAGAGGACCAAGAGTCGGACAAGCTTCAGCAGTCCCTCCTAGCCCCTGGCAAGCAGCAAACTCTCCCAAAAGCAGGTCAGGTTGGCAGATGGGGGCCACCACGACCACAGGAGTGGGGGAACTCGTTCTGGATCAAGACCTCTGCTGTGTCAGGGGTAGCTGCTCCAGCGGGTGCTGGGGACTGTGCCTCATGGCATGTCACCACCATTGCCAAGGACATGTACAGGGTTTCTGTCCCCCTTTTATTCACCCTTCTGCACCAACTGCTGCACCAAGTGCTGCACCTGTTGGCTGCCTTTGCTAGTTGCATGTGTTCTTCATAGTTTGCTTAGTCTCCATTCAGGTCATCTGACAAATGCCTCTCCATAAAAATTTCCAAGCATGCTGTCAAATATATTATGCATGCTTGCAGACAAATGGACTCAGGCTAACCTGTTGAAATATTGCTCATAGTCTTGTCCTTGCTCTTCTGTCTATACATAATGTATAAAGAACAGGTTACTAATGTAGTTATATTGATGATTCTTTTGCATATAAAGAAATGACTAAATAAATGCAAGCGCAGACACACGTGTGCCTGTGCATGTGAGGGAGCACCCAGTAAGACACGAGCATAGGGCCCGTGGCGGTGACAGGTGTTGCCACAATGCCTGAAAGCCCAGAAGCTGAAATTTCTGAGCTCGTTTAGGGGCTTGAAGAGCTCTAGACCCTGTATGGGGACACGCTCGGCTTTACAACCAGAGTTTGCCTCTGCCTGCGCTGTGGTGCCAAAGATAGGACAGAGTTTCATGCCTGGCTGTGCTAGCATCACCGTCTGTATTTGCTTAGGGAGCTACCTCTGTAGCAAGTGTGCTGGGAAAATGGGATTTAGTGCCTGAAATAATTTCCTCCATTTGGACAGCTAAAGTAGTCATTATGTGATTTACTTAGCAAATGGAGGGTTCTGGACTTAGCCGTGTCCTACAATGCAGCAGCTGGCCAGCTTGGTACACCAGGAGAGCACCCTGTCCACTGGATCCTGGAGAACACGGGAGCTCTTGCCACCTTTCCTACTGAAGCTGGGCTGGCATGCAGCCAGGAAAGCCAAATTGTGGGACAATCTTGTAGTTTTAGAATGAAAAAAAAAAAAAAGGAAAATAAGCCAAGAAAATTTCCACACACAAAAGAATGAAAGGTAAATATTTTTCCAATCAAAATATTTCATGATGTTAAATAACTTCCAGTGCAATGAGTTATCATTTTCACAGACAGAGCAGAACAAGAACTTAAAGACTAGGTGAAAAAAATGCAGCTAGAGTTGACTTGCTCTGCCAGTATGGGCACTAGGCTTTTGTGAGTGGGACTAGGTTAGAAGTTCACTGAAACCAAGAGTTGCTTTTTTCTTGTTATGTGCTATAATAGTGTACAAGTAGTGTAATGGTGAGCCAGTAAGTGTTACCAATCCAGTCACCACTGAAATATTCCTGAAAACATTCTAAGAATTTCAGATTACATTAAAATTCTGTGAACTTTTTTTTTAGACTTTCCCTGAGAGATTCCTTACTGCTTTACACATTTTTTTTTTTTTAATTTCTTATGTGCTTTCTCAGTAATTCTGGAAAAAAAAAAAACTTAATTAGCAAGAGAACAAAGGAAACAGATGCACAGTCACACCAATGTGCTACAAAAATCTTACCTGTGAAGTTTATCTGTGCAAAATATATACAGCAAGTAAAACACAGAATTAGCAATTTTCTGTCATGTGTTCCAGAACAGGGTGGTTTTTAATTACTGAACAGTATATCCAAGGACTCTTTCTGATTTTTTTACTTTTTTTTTTTTTCCCGTTTTGGGAATTCTGAAATTTCCAGAGATGTCTGTGTCCTCTCAGAGAGACTGTAATTCTGTTTCTGAAGCAAATTTCTACAGCATTTCTGCATCCTTAAAAGTCATTGACAGGAAATAGTATCTCTGAGAGATATCGCTGAGCTGAAGTTAAAGTCCAGTCCAATTAGTCATTTCCTTGCCTGTGAATGACTGTTCCCTATACAGCCTGTTTTAAATTGTATAGCTCTGCCTAGTTTTCAAATGACCTCAGAGCCTTTAAAAAATCTTAGTGACAGAGGTGAACAGTGCAGTAATAGAAATATGTCTCAGCAGAAGAAAAAGTTTATTGACCTTTTGAATATTCAGGAATGCAATGTAACAATGTATGGCTTAAATTATGTGAATCTTTACATATAATTAAATATATTCCTATTGGGAGTCTACATCAGAGTTCAAACCAGAGCTGGTATGTCGATATATTTATTGTCTGCCAGTAACATAATGTATGCCTTGGTAGGGTAAGGGGACCAACAGCTAGGGAATTAATTGTTAGAATAAGGAAAGATTATTTATCCATGCTGCGATGGACCTAATCTAAGAGTTTGAACTGTCAGGGAAGGAAACTATGTTTAAAATTCTCATTTTTATTATTTCAGTGAGTCATTCTGGATTCACACCAGACTGCAGTTTTTCACATTCCAAGACTGATATGAAGCTCCCATTACAACTGGAACAAAACCTTTAGTATCTTCAATAATTCATTAAAACTTGCGCTTATTTTTATGGTCTTTCCTTCCACACATCCTTTAGCGTACGTTATTTCAAACTGAACATTTGTTTAGCGCATAACCAGGTGGATTTGTGTTTTTAGGCCAGTTGTTGTGGGGAAACAAGGATCTTGAGTGACATTCTGCAGATTTGCTTCAGGTTTGCTCAGCTGAGCAGCTGTCTCTGGCAACACTTCAACAGTTGTCATCTGAGCAGCTCCATGGGTTGGGACAGAATTTGGGTCTTACCCTATAACTACCCTTTCAGTGCCACATTCTGATCAAGCTTTTCGCAGTTGTAAGCTCTGTGAGTGTCAGTGAACCTCAGGGCTCTGTCCTGAGCCTTTCAGATCTTTCATTAAATTTAAATCTCCTTGAAGCATTGATTGTGTCATATGGCTTTCATTATCATAAGCACGCTGATGATATTCAGATTCATGGTTCACGTTAACCTTTCCTACTGAGGTCAGTAACAGTATCTCTGAACGTCTAACAGCTGTCTCCCTGTGGATGTCTCATAATTTTTTGACATTAAACACAGGCAGTAGGAGCCTCTGTTAATTGGGTCTGACAGTTTCTGTTCTTCTTTTGGTTTCCATTTCATGTACCTTTAGCTGGGAACTTGGGTCTTAGTCCTGACAATAATTTGTCATTACTGCTCTTATTTTTTTCTTCAACAAAAATCATGTCGTTACTTAACATCTCATAAACTTGCCTCTACTTAACCATTACATCAATAAAAACATCTGTCTGTATGCTTGTGGTTTTGTGTTTAGAGTTTGCCTTTATTCAGAGACATATTTGTCATGTCAACATGCGCATACTCTTCTGCTTGTAGCATCTCTCCTTACTTACACTGGTGGCGTGTCTCTTTATGCTGGTTCTGCCCAGGCCAGTAGGTAGCATGTGCTTAGTGACAATGTACACGAGCTTGGGCACGGTGCCCCCCTAGCACGCAGGGCACTTCTCTGCTGGGCTGGAGCATGTTTGGCCGGCTTGGAGCATGGGCAAAGGAGCCAGTCAGAGACAAACCTTTTTGTAATTTAACTAAATTGCCTCTGTGGGCATGAAAGAAAAGCGTATGGTCTGCTCCCTGCTTCTCAGTAGGGGCTTTTGCTCTCAAGCAGAGTATTAAATGAAACAGTACAGTCATTCTTCAATGGTTCTTGAAGTGATTAGAGGAATGCTGTTGTGTCCGACTGGCAGCTCCTCTCCTGAGTGACAGCAATGGGGCAAGTAAGAACTTTCTGTTAAAGTACTTTAGTAGAGAGAATACACATGTGGTTTTCCTGTACCAAAGGGTAAAACAAAAAGTATTAAGTTCTTTATTTAGTGGTTATTGAGAAGTGACAGGGATGGTTTTCGTTTTCTGTTTGTCCTCAGTTTTAAATAGGTGCCAGTTGGCCTGCCAGAGTTAAAATGCTGTCCTCATCTGGGCAAAGACCAGCTTGCATTTTTTTTCATTTTAAAACCAGGAGCAACAGAAATGTAACCTTCACCCTGTAATTAAAAATATCAACAAATTACAAAGGCTTTGAGGGCTTGAAGGTCTGGAGATGGAGTGGATCACTGTATCTATTCAAGTACCCCAGAATAATGGTGAATCTCAGGTAAATGGTATGTGGGTTTTTTAGGTATTGCACGACTTGAGTGTCCTCTACAATGGTGAGGCCAGAGAGAGACATAGAAAGGAAATTTGTTTCATGGTAACAGACACAGTAAGTTCTTTACAGTCACTATTGTGCTGCTCTGCACTTACTTGGGTCTCTAAGAGAGAGAACTCAGCTCTCAACTCAGCTTTGTCCCTCTCCGAGCAGCTTCCCAAACGGGGAATAAGGAAAAACGTCAAGTCTGGATATGTTCTAAGAGCAGTATGTTTACACAGGCACCCCTGAGCTGAGGAGGTTGCAGAGTAGCGTCTGAGGAATTATGTCAGAAAAACACAACCAAAATCAGTGCTTGAGCTATTCTGCAAAAGATTAGCGTGTGTCAGACTTGAGTGCGTGGCTCAGGCCTGCCACACTGTACTGTCGGGCTCTCTGCTGCCTTCTGGCATCAGCAGCTTCCACATGGGTGACCTGCTGCCTCCTCAGTTCGCGGTACCCAGCAGCGCTACCCCCCAGGAGGCAGGCAGGCAGTGAGAAATACCCCCTGGGAAGATTTGGTTGTGCAGATTAGCTCAACCCTGCTGAGAAGTGTCCTGCGGACCCCTCTGCCTGCTCAGGTCTGCTGCCAGGCACCTTCACCTGAAGCTTAAGGCAGGTCATTGCTTTCTCAGGTAAACTCAGGGGTAATTGGAGCCCCTGGGATTTTCACCTTCACATACATCCATTCCCCTGACAATCTGGGAGCAGGGTTCTCTGCTTGGTTTGAAATTGGGATTTGAACCTTGGTGTCTCACCAGAGTGCCCCAGCTCCTATGTTATTCAGAGGCAAATGTCTCCCATTACAGCAAGGGATTAGTTACAAGCAGTCGTAACCCCATGAAGCAGGAATCTGAGCCACACTCTGATTAAGTGTCTTACCCACCAGGCAGTGATAACTCTTACTATTTATGCCTTTCTCTGCTCAGTGAACAGAAAATAATCCTGACATATAGAATCAAGAAAAAGCATAAGAATTAAGTATTCTATTTTATCGCACTAAGAAATCCTTCAATTTTTTTAATGTATTTGTACAACTAGGAATTAAAAGGAGCTAAGGCAGAATTCCCTGTTCAGAAAAATACTCTGTGGATGAGGATGGAAAAGAAAATTTGGGGAAAAAACATGGTGCATATTTCTCTTCTGTTGTAATATGGTCTTATTTAGTCAGAAACAAGCTTGCTTTCTCCACTACAAGGGTGGTAAATGGCAGTGTGAATCTTCATCTGAAAAAGACTGTTTCAACATGACCTGCAAATGGAATGGAAGTCATTACAAGCTGAAGGAATAGAATCAGACATATTTCTAGTGATATTATGCTGCAGGGAAAAATAAGTTTTAACAAGCCTGATACTTTCTAGGGGAGCAGGAGAAAGGTTTGGAAGAATTGTGTTGGAACTTTGATTGATGGTTAGTTGAAGGAACAGGTAACGATAATGGGTTTATTTTCTAATTTTATAACATTTCTTAAAGCATTACTAACTGCAATCTGGCAAAAAAAAAAAAAGAACAGAGAAAACCTTCAAACGCTGATTGCAAACTTAGTAAATTTCTGAATTTAAATACCTCTGCCTCATGCAGCTGGATGTATGGTAGATCATTTTCAGACGTTTTCAATGGCTGGTATAGTTAAAATTTTTTTCCCCACTTTTTAGACCAAACTTCCCTTGCCTCCCAGAAATCTTAGAAGAATTTATGTATGTTCAGCAAGTAGGAAGATCGTATCAAAACATTACAAAAACAGTCACAATGAATGAATCTATAAACGAAGATTTTGAGGTTAAAAAGTACAAATGGCTCTTCCCATTTATTTGCTTATGTTCTGCATATTTCAGCAGTGAAGGTGTTACTAGCACCTCAGTGCTGCACACATCTATTAGCTCGAGTCCTAAGGACTCTCCCTGCTTAGGCTCTGTTTACAGTACTTTCTAGGGCAGTTTCCTTTGTCAAAATGTTAACTTTCTTTCACTGAACTCCTCAAAATAATTTTTATATTTCATCCTTTCTAAGGCCATTCCTAATAAAAGCAGGAGCAAAAAGTTCTTGGGGACTATCTGGAAACAAATGCATCTCCAAGCTCTCCCTGGGACAGAGTGGTTTGAAGATGTTTGTTGAGAAAGTTCTTAAAATACAGTTGTAAAATTCCCTAATACTCATCCCATTTGTCACTATGGCCAATAAAGCTTTTAAGAAGATAAGCAAACCACTAGTGTATAAGTAAAGGCATTTAAAAAGTATAGACCCAAAAATGCTGTTCCATTCTTCTGCAAAAGAGCTGCCGCTGTCAAATGAGCTCATGCATCCTTTACTTTCCATATTAACTTCTTGTGTTAACAGATAGCTACCCTATCTGTTCCAAATAACTAATGGATTTGAACAACACACTGACAGAGAAAGTGAAAACATATTCCTTTTGCCATGGCTGCATGATGTGTCTCAGTGCTCAGTGCTAACACAGGGTTGTAAAGGCTGTACGAGCACAAGATCCTTGTGCCGGACTGCTGAAGACAGGACAGTATTCTTCACTGCATTTTTACTACCTTCAGTATATGCCAATGCATCACTGGCAGATGTATAACCCTGAGCATCGAAATAAACTTAGAAAGCAAACTGAAATGAATTATAGTCATGTGAATATTGATGCAATCTAAAATGTCATTGCCACCATTCCTATTACAACAAATTTTTGCTACAGAGAGCAATATGTGGCTTGAACTGTGGTTCATGTCTCAAATTTTTCACATCTCTCTGCTTCTGGTAATATTTTCCTTAGATTTTTTGTTCCTCCAGCGAAGTTTTATAGAGTAATTCTTGCCACTTTACTAAAGCTAAATTCTACTTTACTAACGCTAAATTAGAAAAAGAAATCTGAAGTATATGGTCTAAAACATTGCACATATAAAAAATGTCAAGTTAGAAAAACAATAAGCTAACCCTGAAGAGATTTTATTTCTATAAAAATAGGCACATACGAGCATTTAAATTCAAGTTAAACCAGAGGTAGTTAGGGCTAGTTTGGCCATTCTCATAAGACTGACAAATCTTACATATGGGAACTATAAATATGGTAGAGAAATGAAGGACTAACTGAGACCTAATTTGTTTTATTTGACTTGACCATATAAATGAGAACTGCATTTTCCCTATCTTGACTACTATAATATTTTCTTAAAAAAGTTATTACTCAAAGCTACCTTTCTTTGCTTGTGTGTAATATCTCGGGTTAGATATATTCATTTAGCATCTTTGGTCTAGGCAGGGGTGGATAGAAAAAAAAAAAAAACAAACAAAAAACAACAAACATGCAACTCCAGAATAATATAATGTGCAAATGAAGAAAAAAGAAAAAAAAAAACACCTCACACCAAACTAAAAAAATGTTTTGTGTGCATACCAGGACCATTCAGAAAAACTTTGGATCAGAACCACAGATGATGTAGGGCCAATATCAGTAAAGACCAAAAGCGTATGCAAGTTGTATAAGGTGGTACCTATTTGTTAGATGCTTGGCTTCCAGACCATGATCTGAAATGTATAGTGGGGATCTGGAATATCTTCTCACTGCATGGGTCAAACAAGGTACTCCAGAGGAGCCTCCCAGAGAAACCCATGCACTGAGTGAAGAGGTGCTCCCTCTTGTCACTAAGAAAGCTGAATATTCTCCTCCAATCTGACTGGAACAGGCATTTCATTTACACAAATCTCCGTGAAGTGACTCTCTTTGACTAGGTGTCCATACAAGCAGCACCACAGAAGGCATAGCCCTGCTGAGCAGCAGAGCCATGAAGCAGAGGACTGACAGAGGGCATTCCTCAGCTGGCACAGTGCCCTGGCCCTGCAAAGCACCTAGACAGGGGCGGGTGTGCTTCCTGCACTGCATCTGCTTCACACACACATATCCACATAGTTTTAGGTTGCCATGTAGAGACAGATACGATGCCCAAGTATCCAACTAGAACAGATCAACCCTTTTTGAACTCTGTGCTGTCTTGCCTGCTCTATGAGTTTTAATGTCTTAGATAGAACATGTTTAACTAACCCTTGCAAACACCAGTCTTTTGCCATGTTCACATACGCCTTCAGCCTCCCCTTGAGGACACTATATCCCATCCAAAATACAGTAACTGTCCAATATTGTCACATCCTTTCTTTTTTTTATCTATACTAATTTCTGGTCACAATATCTGCTGTACCTCTGTTTTCCAATTTCTTTTACCAATGACTTGTGATTAGCAAGCTCTAGGTTTTAAGGGGACCTCTTTGATTGTTTGTTTTTTCCTGATAATTTCCAGATGTTTCCCATGGTGATTTGTTCTGTGATGCAGGAATTCCATCTGTTCCCTCCTATACACTGGCTCTGCTTTTTTTTTTTTTTTTTTGGCATCTGCACCACATTGTGATTCAGAGGGTTTGAATTAGTGCCTCTTATTTGCTGTATCACCTATCTATCATAATTTCTGCATTTGCAGATTGTCTCTTCTACTTGTCTGAGTTAACTATTGCAATAAATAATAAATAATTCATCAAAACATTTTAGACACTTTTCTATATACTTCAGCACACCTCAAATCTCCTATTTGAAACTCCTTGCAAAAAGCTATTCTTGACCTTAACAGAGTTCCAAAGATAATGGGTACTTGAAAGGTGGCAGTAAAGACATTTAGGGTAGCATTAGTACACACATATGACAAACATAAAGAGTCTTGGCAAGAATATAAACCTTCCATTTGTTTATTGCAGAATAATACAGACAAGTTAGTACTGAAGTTACTGCTAGAAATCCAGCAGTTCTCTGGAAATTGTGAGTAGCGCTCACAAATACTAGGTCATTAGCAGGACATTTTATTTATCTTCAGTAAATAGCTGTGTTTGCAGCCAAGGACTCTGCTTGGCTTTGACCCAGCAAATTTTAAAAATATCTCAATGCAGAAGTGAAGTCAGACTCCCATGGCCAGCCAGCAGTTGCAAGATGTGGTAAAACTGACACCTTGATAAAATTTGTTAATCAAACAAAGCACCAGCTGGGAAGAGTTCCTTAGGAATGGATCACTCTGTAAGGAACCAAATATATAAGAGGACTTTTGCCTCTGTGCATTATCCTATTTAGGAGAAAAGCATCCCCACTGACAGCTGACAGTGTTTTAGCTGAAATAGCGGTAGGAAACCCTTACAGAGCTTACCAAAATCCAGAGTCCACAGGTATTGTTTTTACCTATCGCTGTGCATCTGTCTTTAAACATTATAATTACTTTTTAATCCTTGCAATTACTATGAAATTATTTATGTTAGACTTTTCTCATGTTAAATATGACTTTAGGAAGGCTGGCTAAAGGTGAGGAAAATTGTTCTCCAAAGGAGCATTTCTAAACAGGCTATTGCCCCGTTCTTGTCATACCCAGAACCCCTAAAAAGACTGGGCAGCACCATGCTCTGAGATGCAGGGGGTCAGTTCAGTTATGCAGGGTAGCAGCCTAGAGAAAGGATTTTTGACAAGTGAAATATGTCTGGTATGCAAGGAGGATGCCTATATCATGGAAATTTTCTTGAAATTGTAAAAATAGCTTTTGAAGTTCCCACACAAATCCTTGGAGTTATAAAAAATGTAAAACTTACTTTTTAAAATTAACTTGGCTGGCTAAACTCATTCAGAACTATGATCAGGAAACAATGAGCAAGTACTGACTGAAATTGCATATTTAAGGATATGAGGTGGTTGACTGAGGGTAAGAGACAAAGATGGCATTCAAATCTTTAGAATTCTTCTGGGTAATTATCTTTTACCAATTTTAATGCATTTAGTTCATGTGATGTCTTTGTTTTCACCTAGCAAGACACCAGCTTTGCTATATTCACCTTTTACATACAGACTAATGGATTTCAAAATACAAGGTGTGAATTGGTAGTAGCGGCTGAGGAAGTCCTAACCAGTGCTCGAGCACACATCTTTGTGCAGCTGTTCTGAAGTAAAAAAAAACCCAACCAACCCAACCCTAAAAACCTGCCAGAATTTATTTTAAACTGTTTGGCTCCCCAGTAGAGTTCACAGTCAAGAAACTATGCGGGTGAACTCAGGAAAAGGTAGCAATGGGAATTCCTGCAACCAGTATTGCTGCCAGAGACTTCACATTCTGGAACCACGTCTTGCATGTTCCTGAAGGGAAAACTTCTAATTGATGTCATTATGTTCCTTATTGAAAGCTTTAAGTCTTCTCCTCATACTTTGGCATTCTCACTGCTTTAGGAAATAATATTAAAGAATTAAGCTCTTAGATTTTGTGTATTACCAGTTATCCACTTCATCAAATGATTCATTGAATTACTATTTCCATAAGTGCCAGTGCTCCAATACTGACATTTTAATATATCTCTGAAGAGCATGGTTGCAGAATGATGTAAGGAATTTTACATTTGTATTTTTTAAAACTTCAGGTTTTTACCTTCTCCCCATTGAATATTAATCTCTTGCCCAAAAGGTCATCTAGAAGTTTATCTCTCTTCTGTGCAGTCTATTGGTACTAAACATATTCTCACTTATTCCAGGGATTTCTCAAATGCATTCCCTTTTGCACACTGCTAATGCAGTAAAGACCAAACATTTGGATTTTATATATAAATGTGATTTGTATGGCCTATATTAAAATAACTTGCTCTTACTAGCACACTACTGGTATGGTTATTCAGAATCCAGTCTGCTTTTAATAATTTTTAATTTTAATTTAAAACAGCCTAGTGAGTTACTATCTTCTCTGACCGTAGTGTATTATCTCTGTTTTGGACACTCATAAATAGTTGAGGCACGTACAGAAAACATTCCACCAAAACTACCAAAATCAGAAACTGGTGGATGTGTTGCTTTTCCAGAAACAAAAAGGGTAAATCTCCAAATATTCACATACGTTTCGAGAAGCTTGCTTACATATTCAGCTTCATCATTATGTCTTGTTTTCTCTCACCCTAATAGGGCATAAAGCCTCCTTTATTCCTGCTAACCCTTTGCTGTGGAGAGATTTCATCAGCGGAAACCCAATACAGCCATTCCTGTCAATTTGCAACAGAAATCCTTTTCTTTCTTCCTTCCCTCTGTTTGTTGTTTTTTCATGTAAACTGTTTAGAAAGGCTACTGAGATTAGGCTGCTCCTTGTATCAGTAGGCATTGCTTTCCCAGAGTGACAGGCTCATTTCCTCCTTTTCTCCTCGTAGCCTTGCACCCTGCTAGCACTGTCGTGGGAACCGCAGAGTTCGCCGTTAGCATCCTGAAAAGGTTTACCTAGGTCTGCATTTGCATGCCTCGGCAAGTGAAAAACGGAGGGATAAAACTGAAACGCGTGGGGTTTGGACGTGGGGTTTAGCACCGCAGGCACTGGCAATCAAACCCTCGGGGACAAAAATGTAGCATTTGGAGTTTCAAAGCTGTTAGGGATATTTTGCAAAATGTGAAGAATTACAGAACTGAAATGTTTTCAAAAATATGAGTTTAGAACCAGTGTAGGGGATATTTTGATAAAAGGCATGCAATCACACTTTCTGGGGAAAAGCTGAGGCAGTACACAGCAGTGTGACAAACTGGCACGCTGTGGCTCTTCCTCCTGGCATCACACAATTTAGTGCGGTTTGTGTTTCCACGTTAGAACGTCAAACTGTGCGTTTTTCAGAACTGAACCAGTACGGGAACATCTAGTAGCGGGGAGGGGATATGACTGAGTTTGAGTGTGCTGCTGCTGGCTTTGTCCGCGTCGGGCCGTTAGCTGATGGGTGTCATCAGGTCCTTGCTCAGCTGTGAAACATGCTGCAGCCAGGAATACTGTAACGGAGCTGAAAGGCATCTCATTAGCCTCTCTTCAGGGTAAGATGTTCTGCTCCCATGAATCCTCCCCGGAGGACGGTCACGGAGGGGGCTTGCCCTGTCCTTCTGGCAGGCGGTGCAGCCTGCAAGGGCACTTTCTCTGGTTACTAGGTGATCACTGTGGGAAAGTAAATGATAATGAAGTTTTGATTTCAGCTGCTGTCTCACCCCAGTGAAGTCCTTTGCATATTTGAATGGGTAAAAAGGAGATTTACGGTCTGAAGTTTTAGCTGCATCATGAATCTGCTTTGAATCAAAATTAGGTATTCTCCTTTTCCTAAAAGCTAAAGCTAAGATGCCTAATTTCAGTCAGATCCTGCTGCTAGCTCCCTTTACATTTTGTTCCCTTAAGCTCATGTTTTAGCAAATCACAATCTTATGCTCATATTGATTATGCCCTCAGCACGAAACTCTGTTTCAATTTTACAGTAAATTTTAGCGCTGATCTTATTAAAGATCACTGAAAGCCCTTACCTTATGCACTGATGTCATAGCCCCTTCTGATAAACAGCATTAAAAATGTATCTGATATCAACCATGTGTTCTTCTTACCTAGTATGACCGTAGCACAGTTAGAAATCACTTGAAGAACTGTTGTTTTGAAAACATCTTTAGTCAAATAGTGTAAGATCTTCCTGACCACAAAATACCTCACAACTGAGTCAGGATGAGTCTGGACTAGTACTAAAATACAGATGACATTCAGTATTTTCATGGTAAAATCCATAGAAAGCTAATCTGGAATACAGAGGTAAACTAATTTAGTGCAGCAATTTAAATTAATACAGTACTGTAGTACACCCTGATTTCTTTTATATGTTTTCTGGCACCTAGAAACTGTGTATTTTAGGTAAGAAAAGATACACTATTCTTTCTAAACTGTCCATCTGCTCAAGTACCAGAGAGTTGGAATAAATTTTTTTAAAATCTCTGTCTTAGGGAGAGACGTAGAGATGGTATTTTCTGCAGCAAGTGGCTCTTTCCTTTGTTTTTGGTTTTGGGTTCAGTTTGGGTTTTTTTTAGTGAGTGTGTGTGTAAAAAAAAAAACAAACAACCAAAAACAAACCATGAATCAACGACAATCATTTCACTTTTCTGCTATAGTTCTATCTTCCAAGGGATGCATGTAATCAAAGTACGATCCAGTAGCAGTCACAAAACTAGCTTGGGTGTCTTTGTTTAAAAAAGCCAAAAAACAAACTACAAGACCCTTACAATAATTTTCAGAAGGTGGCAAAACAGTTCCTGTCCTGAAACTGCTTTAAAAATAGATATTATTATATCTTGACAACAGCAAAAAACAGAGGCAGGCCTCGGGACCTCTGGGTGGCTTCTGGAGCAAGACCTGTTCATGCAGGAAAATTTACATCTCTCTGCAGGGATTTTGTCAAAATAACAGTAAGAAACTGCAGAGAAATACAACTGGTCAATTCAATTTCCAAGCAAAAGGCAAAAGGGATCGGTACCGAAATATGGTTCTGTTACAATTGTCCAGAAATTCAATGCATTGCCAATACAAGCCCACCAAGTATTTCACTTAAAACAAGTGGTCTATAAAAGGAGAATAACCTGTCATATTATTACAGAGAATTCCTTTTAAGTTCAGTAAATTGAAGTCTCTTTGGACCTGCATTTGTTCTCATTAAAAATTAAAGATTTTCCTTTGAACTCAGTAGATGTTATCCAAAACAATACAAAGGAAAAAGGCTGATGTGCTGAAATAATAATACACAACACAGATAGCATTTTTCTCATCTCCCCTTTGTTGTTTTCCTGTTAGCTTTTCATACAGGTTCTTTCTCTAGTCAACACAGAGTGGGTGAGGTTTTTCTGCAGAAAGGTTCCTTTCACGCTGAAATAAACATCTAAGGCACGGGACCCTGGAAGTCCCAGTTCCGTTCAGTTGCCCCAACTTAGCACCTAGAGTCTTTTAAGATGCCCTAGGTAAGATATTTTGGCTGCCTGCTGGCTGCCTGCCCATAGAATCATAGAGAATCATAGAATCATAGAATCATTAAGGTTGGAAGAGACCTCAAGGATCATCCAGTCCAACCGTCTCCACACCACCTATTAACCACTAAACCATGTCCTTCAGTACCGTGTCTAACCTTTCCTTAAACACCTGCAGAGACGGTGACTTCACCACCTCCCTGGGCAACCTGTTCTACAGTAAGGCCTGACCCATATTTGCCATACTTGAGCAGATTTTCCTAACATCTTGAGTCATCTGAAGTGGCTTATTTTTAGGCCATCCTTATTTAGGCTACTGAATTGAGCCTCTAGTAACCACAGTACACAAAAGGTGAGATGCATTCTCCTGAAGTTTGGCAGCTAGTGCCAAATGAGATGTCCTAGGGCACCCAAGGCATTTGTCTCTCAGGGCTGGTAGATCCACTCTACGACTTTCTGTAGCAGCAGCTGCAGCCGTGTAGAGTAATTGAAAATGTCTTAACAGAGGAAACATTTACAATCCCCAAAGGCCTGTTCAGGCAACAGAACTTTCCCCCGTTCTGGGTCTAAAGAACTGTTCGGCTGATGAAAAGTAGTTCTAGATACTGAGGTCAACTCACTGTAACACCTTACGTGCATCCAGAGGGCAGGGTAGACACCTAAATACAGGTGTTTTAATATTTGGTTCAGTCTGTAAATTAATTCATTTTAGATGGGATGAAGCACACTACAGTTGCTTTATGCAGATGAAGTTATATATAAACCTTTGCTGATCTGACAGTGATTGCCATGATTAGAATTTGCAAAGTATACATGTTTCTACTGTCAATTATAAAAAGAATACCTCACAAAATATGCACATTATTTAACACCATTTTACGCTCTAACACTGTGATAGTTATGGTTTGTCAGCATTTCCCTTTACTTTTTATGAATCTGACTTTTCTTGGTGAGATTTACAGCATTAGAGTATTTCTTTTCAAATTAAATTACACCCTGCTTTGCTTGTCATCAGCCTAAATACATTTTTAACCAAACATTGTAAATCAGGGAAAACATTTTAACCTCAGGCAGGTTAGTTCTTCTAGACACATTTTTGGCATGCTATATATAACAATTTAGGTTAGAAACAGAAATTTGGCATCACAGTTTTATTAGTTCTTCCTGAAGAGAAATCCTTTTAGATTTTGTGATCAGAACTGAGCCAAAACTCTTTTTCCACTTAGGTTTGAACTGTTTGGGGACATAGAGTCTTTTTTTGTCAAAAAAAAAAAGCTATTATTTTGGAAGTCTAAAAACTCTATTATCACTTATTAGAAACAGTTCTGGCAACTTGAGACCCTTTTTTCATTTCATTGACTAATTTCTGACTTCAATTCTACTTCCTCACTTGGTGGTGCCTTAGATGTATATACACAAGCCCATGTGATATATATTAATTGTCTGTTACCAGGTTCACAGTCCTACAAAGAAAAAAAAGAAGATTGTTATAGATGCTGGACTGGAAAACGAGAAAAATAATTTGTGTGAACTGCTTGTAAGTACAGAGAAAAGATCTAGGACGTAAGTACCAGTCGCATACCTGAGCCTTAATAATGACTTTGCTTCTAGGGTTCTGGAAACAAGCATCTTAGATCTCTTGCTCTTGGTAGAATTGGGTTAGGATCCTGACTGTTTTCCCTCGTTAGGATGTACAGCAGATGTGACATGTTAACTTAATTGTTGCAGCAGAAGCACAGAAAGATGCCACAGGGAAATCTGTTGTCTTTTTTCATCCTCATATGTTAGAAAAAAAGATAATGTTTTGACTGGACCACAATAATTACCTCTGGAAATTGTACCCTGAATGCCATCTTTTTTTTTTTCTTTCCTTTTTTAATTCTTCCTGTGTGGCTTAGGGCGAGCAACCAGCATAATACAACTTTACGTGTGGGTAATAAAATAAAACCGAACCAAGAATACCTGCAGCTATATAATACTTTGCCTTTGCTTAGATCGCCAACAAGCAATCCCAAGGGGTCCTGAGACATTTCCTGTTTCTGCAGTTGACTCGATGGTGGATGGGAAGAAACATCTTGGTGCTCACTGAAGTCCTAAAGGAAGCCCATCATGAGAACTGTTAATCTCCCTGGAAAGGATGTGACTGCAAGCGCTGGGAAGTGTCTCCCTATGTGTGGTTTCCAGTGGCTGGGGTCATGGTTCCCCACCGCCAGATGCTTTCTCTCCGTGCTGCCTCTTCAGAGCCCAGCTCCTCCCGGCATGTCCTCCACATCTAGCTTGCTGCCAGGAACTGCTGGTAACTTGCACTTTAGAGACACCAGGCTGCTACAGAACAGCCAACTCATTGTAAACGGAACTTTCTTTGTGCTGAGAGAATGATACTTTCAGCAGTAAAAATACACTTCCAATCTGTGTGCGTTGCTGTGTTTCCTAAATGGGATAAAGGGTGACTGCCCGTTTGCTTAAGCATTGCTTTGACTCACTGCTGGTTGGAAGGAACAGAAACTTCACAGAATAGCAATCTGTCTGCTGAGTAGTTTAGTAGTTTTGCAGCTGCACCTAACCTCCTCTCCAGTATATGTATTTATTGTCTGTGATACGCAACTGTATCACCTCTTGCAGATCTTAAATGGTTTGTAAATAAGAGTCTAGTTCTATCAACTTAAAGCATGTGAGACTGAGATGCATAGTTTTTCCATTACTGTATGCCGTATTCTTGTGCATGTCATTTTTGTCTTCTAGAAGGCTGTTTCCATAATATGGGAGAAAACATATCCAACCAAAATCACTGCAGTGTTGTAGAAATTGCACTCTGCAGCTAGGAAATCAAACCAAAATGACACCTTTTCTGTCAAATTTGAAATTCCCCTGAAAAGTCCATAACAAGCATTACCTCTTTTATTCTAGGCTACCTTAAAAGAGCTACAATTTTCCTTCTGACTCCTGGGGAATTTTCCCAAGCACTAGAAAATTCTTGGCTGAATTCTACTTTCCTTATTCTGAGATTTAGTCTGGGTCTTACTGAAATTACCGGGAACATTTGCATGAGTAAGGCAGGAAACATTTTATGCTATCCCCACAAATTATGCGATAGGGAAATTTGTCAGCCAGGCTTTCCAGGAATGATTGCATTGATTTATCTTCAGTGTGGTATGTCTCAACAAGATTTCCACAAACACTTCATTCTTAGAGCTATTTCCCTTTAAGATACTCCTGACATCTGTAGTTTATATAGCTTGAAGCGCTAGAAGGTTGCTCCTCAGATGGTCGTTACTTCACAAACAGTCGTGGTTTTGACAGTCGTGGGCTACGCACTGCAAAATCCCAAACTGCTGCATCAGAGACTGGAATTCTTCTTTTAGAGAATAATTATTCTGACTTTCTCTAAAGCTTTCTTGTTTTATTTTGCCTAGATTCTTGTTATACTTTCTGGAGCCAAAAAGGGGCTCTTTATCCCTTCCCATGAGCTCCCTACATGTCAAACTTGTAAGTGAGTTCTCTCTTGTGCCTGTCCTCCCAAAATCTTCTCTGCCATGGCAGTTGGCTGTGTTACAAGTGGAAGATAAAGAATAACAATATCTTCTGGACCCCTTGACTCCAGGGTAAATCCTGCATGGCAGCGACAGTCACTGCTTGTTCAGAAAGCTGCAGCAGGACAGACAAGGCAGGCACATGGGCTCTGGCGAAAACCTCCATGGGAGGCAGGGGCCTCTGCAAAAGTGAAGCTCAAGGCACCTGAAAGGAGGTGCTTGGGCTATGTCCCGTGCAGACTGACCATAAAACAAGGAGATATCCTAATTCCACAGACGTTCAACTTTTTTCTCCATCACAGACATTATAGCTTGAAATGGTTCCTGTTTTAATCTGGAGCCTCCTCCAGGAAGACCACAGTGGCATTCATCCTGAGCTGTGAAGGGAGAACTTTTGACAGCTCAGGCTTGGCAGCTTTGTCTGAAAAAGCTTTGCTGCTGCCATGATACCCTGGGAGAATGATGGAGAAAATGTAGGCTGCTAAAAATTAAGAGGATGAACAATGTAAACAAGCTGATTAAATTCTGTAACCTCTTCAACTTCATGGCTCTAGGGTGGCTTATGTCCCATTAAAATGAATGGATTCTGCAAGCTTGGAGGAGGAAATTAGAATTGGCTAACAGAAAGGAAAAAAACCCACACAAAAACCAAAAAACAAACCCCAACAAGCACTGTGCAGTAAAAGAGGGCACAAATAGCTAAAGAGAAATTGCTATTTTATTTTATTCATCTGGTCTACCCTCATGGTGATCTGCCTCATTATTTCAAGGAGTAGAATATGATAAGTGCCTACAGACAAGATTTTACAGAATGCAGGTAATTTTTACTACCTAGTTATTCAATTCTGTTTAAAGCAGGTTTGAAGCATACCATGACCAGAGCACTTTCCTGGGTAATCAGGTCCATCCAAATCTAAAATACTTAAGATATAATAAGACAAAATTCTTGTTCTGTCCTATTTCAAAATTCCTGAGTCTTCAGATTAAGGAAAGTGTGAAGGATAAAACTTCTTGCCAGCCATTCTTTTATAGCACAGACTTATTTTCACAAAGATTAATGGGTACAACTCCATACAATAAGGTAGGGGAGGGAGAGTAAACATAAATTATTAAACATGTCAGAGGTTGTCATTTTTATGTGTGTGAACTTAGAAGTGGCACAAGATGTTCTGTGTCTCTGTCCTTTGCCAAAAGTTTTGTTAGGTTGGGAAGCTTTGCTTTGTCTGGGGTGTCCCAAAGTATCTACATGATGGGAATTCTGTGAAGTGTGTGCCTACCTTGTGTGCACACAGGCACACAGATGCAGCTGGACAAGCCATGTGGTGGACAGTACAACAAAAACATATGGTCACAGGTTCCCTTGGGATCCTTGAGGTTCAGAGGTGCTCTCTGCTGCAAGAGGAGATGTGAGCCAGTAATGGGTGCCGACAGGCAGCTGGCCCTGCTGTCTCAGGTAACAGGTGCTGGATGTCATACTCTGAGCATGCCAAAATCGGTATGTGTACCCATGGCAGTGGAATAAGGCAAAGGAAATGTCCCTTTTCCTCAGAAAAGTGGGGGGGAAATCATCACTGAAATAAATCTGCGTGAGACTTGAGCTGGTAGTGTCATTAGCAAAGGAAGAGGTAGGCAGAGTAGAAATGTGTCTATAGATTTACACCTAGCTAGTGAGCATACTTCTAGAGGCACACACCAGTATTGAAGTGCACCCTTTGCTGTGAAAACGGATGATGAAGCTACTGCTCTGGAGGTCTTGGGTCAGAGAGGAACATGATGTAGTGAGCTCAAATGTCTCATGAAAGTATCAGTCCTGTTTCTCCTCTGTCATGTCATCAGTACAGCTAGTGTGGCACATGAGGAATTCTGGCCAGGCAGGAGAACAAATGAGGGGCTGAAATACTCCAGTAAGAATCAGAGCAGTAGAGGGACTTCAATGAGTTCAGTCCCCTGTCATTTCTGGCAGTCACATTATGTAACCCCATAGGTTTAGAATTGATCAAGCTCTATTTTACAGCTAATTAGATTTTTTTTTTCCTTAATGCCTCCAAGTAGAAAGCTATTCCAGATCTTCACTGCAATAATGTCTAGAAATCTTCTAATTATCAGCATAAGCTTCTTTACGGCCAGGTTAAATTACTCCTTTAACCTAAATAACACTTTCACTACCATGGGATTTCCTTTCTTAATATATTTATGAAGACAGACCATTGCCCCTTTCAGACATTAACAGGAACCTAAACAAACCAAGTCAGTTGCTTTCTTATTATTTACACTTGCTATCTTTAACAAGTGAGAGTGTGGGAAGGAGAGATGGAAATCTGGGGACACAATCTGCATTAAACTTGATATGAGTCAGAGGGTCAAACCTCTGCTCATCACTCTGAAGAGAAGCACCTCTGGGATCCTCCCTTTCTAAACATGTAGAAGAGTGAAATAGTTCAGACAAAATTCTGATCTCCAATTAACAGAATTGCATTAAATGCCTAAATATTACCTTTCATATAAATTAAAAATGAGCCAGCCAATATTACCATTGTTATAAACTCATGGGAATGCGCTTTCATGTGTACTGTACTTTCATGGATTTCTTCTCTCATTCTGGTTTGTTTGATCTTCATTTACTTGTAATAATAGAGAGAAGAGAAACCTGAACTGGCTTTCCTATTCAGTGTTTAAAGTGTTCATGTAATATCAAGCACATAAGAGACAGTATCATATTGTTAATGTGTGCTTTTATAAATTATTTGAAAACTAACCTAAGTGGTTAGACACAACTTTTCGTATAACAAAATGCAGTGAATGGAAGCTGAATGAAATAAAATCAAATTAGAGGTATAATACAAAATTGCAATAGCCAGAATAGGGGAACTTTGGAACAGGTTATTTAGAATAATGGGAGTTACTACAGCAGCAGCTGTTCTAAAATCAAGACTGCATGCTTTTCCAAAATGTATGCATCATCTTGGAGAAGAAATTAATTCAGTGAAGTATTTAGGTTACACTACGTGTTCAAAGTAAACCCGTCTGTCAATAAAAACAATTTGTTTTAAATTATCAGATGTATTGTAGGATTATTCAAACTGCTCTAGACGAGAGCTGTAAGAAATGAGGTAACTCCACTGCAAAGAGGTGCAGCGGGTAGCTACCTACTCCAATAAGAAGCTGGAGTAGCAGTAAAAAAAAGGTTATACACAAATATGAAATAGTTATACTTCTTTTTAATGACGGTTTCCTGTTAAGAACAGCAGTTTTTCTGGAATAATGAATACAGTAGGTAATGTATTTGCTCTTACGAGTGCCTTGGGAGACCAATAAGACTTGCAAGGCCAACTCCTATTTGTGCCTAAAGGAGCAATTCCTGGAATTGAAAATCCTTGTGAAACCTCTCAATAGGTGTCAAGGACGCTTGGAGAAGCTGACTGGAAGCTTTCTACTACACAAATTTTGGACAAAATGCCAATAATGTGACAGGTTTATATTGAGTACAGACATGCCCCAGTACACCAGACATCCCCTTTTCATGTTCAGCATGAATAAAGTATTGCCATATTGTAAGCAAGATTCATTCCAAGAACGTACATGGTGATACTAAGCAGATGCTGCCCTTCAGTGACCAAAACATACAGTTGTAGAAATGCTGTTTGGAGGAAGCCTCTGGCATCATCTAACTCAAAAAGCTGGACTATTGCCAGTCATCAGTCCTGGCATTGTCTTGCCACGACTTCAAATCCTGTGGAGATGGAGATCCTACAATGTCTCTGGGCACCTGTTCCAGCACTGCACTGCCCTCCAGCATTTTCCTATGTCCTGCTTTCCAGTGTTTCCAAACATCCAAACTGAAATCCCACTCTGTGGGCATAGCCACCTGCTTTACCCTAGTTTGTGAGGGCTTGGGTCCATCATCTTTGCAGCAATCTCTCCTTAGCAGGGTTGCACCTTTGTCAAGTTTTGACCTAGTTTGCTTTTCACTTCTATAACTTTCTCTACCTCTTTATTGTCTCCCACTCATTAAATACATTTCTTGATACCCCTATATACCAAATTCTACGGCCTTTTAGTATTCTCTGATGGGGAAAAGCGTCTCATCTCCCCTTACCTTGTGATGTAATTCTCAGTTCTGCTTGACTTCTGAAGCATATGAGTGACCAACTCAAAGTTCACTGAAATCTTATTGGAAAGGTCTCAAAAATGCTGATTTGATTTCATCTTCAGGTAAGCATTTCTGACCTTCTTAAATGTATTGACCATTCCAGAACCAGAAGACTGCACAGCAGTAAGGTTCCCCACATATAACATGGCACATGGCAACAGAAACTAGGGCAAGGTTAATGATTTCGCCCCTCTGTCCAAGTCAGTGTGAATCCAGGCCTTTCCTGTTTCTCAAAGAAGTACAGAACAGGCTGAAGAGGGGCAAAATATGAAGAATTTTCTTTTCAGCAGAATAGTGATGGAGTTTTTGACATTGAGTTTCATGTTTCTCTTCTGCAGGATGGGGAGAGAGGAGAATAACACAAATTTTTTACTAAGTGCTACTCCATGCACAAGGTACTTTTTTTTGAAGTATCAGTGCTCTTTTAGAGCATCTGCTCTTCAAAGGAAAAAATGACAACTGGTGTGAAAAGGAAACCTTAAGCCCTAAGCATAATAGGTAAAGAATGTGAATGTCTTTTGATGTAACCAGAAGTCTTTGATGTATTTATAAAATCTTGCAACTCATCTTATATTTTCAGCCTGTAAATATATGGAATAAAATAATTAGTTATGACTAACGAGTTTTACGTTGTTTTGAAGCTGGTCTCCTGGATCCTCCCTTTTCTTCCTTCAGTGCTGACATGCCTGCTACTTTTGGAAGCCGTATCACTGGTTTGTATAGTCAAAGGCAGATGTGTTAATGCAGAAACACTTAATGACCCAAATAAAGCTTCCTTGGAAATTAAAAGCAGAGTGTGCGTTGGATGAGGGAAACCAGGCTGTTGCTATGTGTCTGGTTTCATTTATAAAGTTGACAGTTGCCTTGCTTAGCAGAGCAAGAACTGAATTGTACCTTCATTTCATGACACGATACTATAATCCACACTAGCTCCACTGAGGTCAGTGAATTTATTCTCTGTTATCTCTTGGGGTGCAGTATTTGGCCTTCACTAGAATATGATTTCATTTGCCACCTTATAAGATAAATGTGTTGGAGACATTGAAGAAAACCGAAGCACTCATTCTTTAGAGGTACTAGTGTTATTAAAATATCTTATTCCTTTTCAGTGACTGTCTTCTATGAAGAAAGAAGACCCTTTCTCTGAGTTTTGGGAGTTTTGTCTTACCAGCACTCTCCACTGCTCCCGTCCTGAAATCTGAGAATAATGCCTTCCCTGAAGGTCTACTTTAATAGCTCCAGACTTGTCTGGTGCTTCCATTTCATAGAAAAGTTGTTGCCCTCAGAAAATATCAAGAGCTCTTTTGGCCTTTTAGCCAAATTTTTCACAATAAAACCAGTTGTTTTCAAATGAGCAGAGTGTAACTGCATGTGCTAAGGGAGCGTTCACATCTCCTCTGCTATAATGAATGTGTCCCAGGGCTATGGTATCTATCTGCCCTTTCAGACTGCCTGCTTAATTTCCCCAGGAGCAGCCCGGCACCTGCTGCTCATTTTGCCATGGGGACCCATCATGAATTTTTCTAATAATATTCATGCATCTGTCCTGCACACTTTCTTCTGTGAACATCTCTATTACTTTCCTCCAATCAACTACCTTTGTTTCTATGGCCTTTTTTTGGAAATAACTAGCGACTTCATGCCATGTGAAGTTTTATCAAGTGAGTGCCACCTGGTCTTCAGAGTTGTCCACATACCTAAATGGTAGATAATATATACCAAACACCAAAAAATATAACAGAAAGCCTCCTGGTCTTTATTTCATGTATTTTATACTTTTAGATAAGGTTTTCCTTGTAAAATCATGTTGTTTAAGGAAAACTGTCAACAAAATGCTCGTTTGTCTTACATTCCTCTCATCACTTCTTTTCTTGCAGGTCAGCACAATTTATCCAGCTGAATTATTGTCAATCATTACTGAGGTTGCTAAGTAATGCTTTTTCTCTTTACTTGATTTGTTGTTTTGTTACAACTCCACATGTAATGTCACCATAGCTGTTTTCCAGTGATGTACTGGACAATGTGAAGGTAAAATTCAGCCTGGGATTAAGACATGAATCGAGGTGTCTATGTTTGAGCTACATGAGAAAATCAGTTGCTAAACTCAACCTGAAGACAGGTGCCTCATCTCAACTGAAACATGCCAGGACATCCAAAATATCCATAAAAGACCAGCAGGCATGACACGGAAGTGATGGGAGATCTTCTGGAGAAGCAGGTCCAAACAGAAGGCCCTATAGTATCTAAAATGATGTTTAAACATCTACCACCAGGCAACTGCAAGCCTGTTACTAATGCTATCTCTTTTTAGATGTCCTAATCTTCAGCTGAATCCTGCCTTATGTTATACAAGAAGGGTCAACCCAGCATGCTTTTCAGGCAAGAACTACTCTGTTAGTGGATGGACTTTTGCCTGAACAAGGTCAATTGGGTTGGCCTTCTATGCGAGTTTGTGATTACTTTTAATGCACTTTTTAATACTTTTAATATTTTTGGGTTTTTTAAAATATCCTCTGTTAAAACCACTGTTGTTATTTTTTTCCTAAAAGAAAAAACCAAGCAGGTGAAAGCTGCCAAATTTGAAGTTTTCCTTTTCTGTTCTTATACAGTAACTTTCAAATTTTGCTCCATAAGTCTAGCACATAGGTTTCTCATTATTTCCCTTTGAATTGCTCCCAGATACGTAATGGGTCCTATCTGCACTCTTGTTGAAGAGGTGTCATGAGCAATGGATTTTGCTCAGCACTTTGTTGCATCAGTCCTTATCTTCACACATTTTCCGTGGAAATTCTGCAACATTATGGGCCAGATCCATGCTGTGATCAGAGAGATTCAGTACAACTCGTAACTGGTGTGAGAAGGGCAGTCTCCAAGACTTGAATAGTGCACAATGATCCAGCTGATGCTTTTCAGACTTGACTTGGACCATGTTTTTATTTCAGCTGGCCTCTTGCCTTTAGTTCACATTAGAAAAAGGGTTTCTCTTCATTGATTCTGGAGAATGACCTAAAAAGAGTCTTCCAAACTGGCATCTATCCCTCTGTAGTAAGAAGCTCTCTCCCAGTTTGCACCACTTCAATAATGTATAGTAGTAAATGAGAAGCAGAATCTGGAATGGCCTCATTGAAACTGTTCAAGATCCCCAGACCTCTATCTCCACCCTCTCAGCAAGAACAGGAGTGTTGGAGATCATCGTAGGAGATTCTGCACTGGAGCCTCTGCTTGACTGTTACTTCTCAGCAACAAGCGATAGGACAAGAGGGAATGGCCTCAAGTTGCATCAGGGGAGGCTTAGATTGAATATTAGGAAAAACTTCTTCACAGAAAGAGTAGTGAGGCATTGGAATGGACTGCCCAGAAAGGTGGTTGAATTGCCGTCCCTGGAGACATTAAAAAAACATGTAGACGTGGCACTCCAGGACATGATCTAGTAGGCATGGTGGTGTTAGATTGATGGTTGGACTTGATGATCTCAGAGGTCCTTTCCAACCTTAGGGATTCTATGATTCTATGATTGCATAGAACTTGGGGCTGAGCAGCTGCTCTGAGGGATAAGGTCCTAATACTTCAGATTGTGTCTGGAAGAGTTTTGTTTACTTTTGACTTTACAAAGAAGAATTAATCATAGTCTTTTACTTCTGAGTTTTGCCAGGAATCCTTCTTTCTCCTGGATTAAAAAAAAACAACAAACCACCACCAAAAAAAACCAAAACCCCAAAACAAAACCAAAAAAAACCCCAACCTAGAGGCTTGGTTTTAGTAAAGGTGACATATCTTCTCTTAGATTTAGATTTTCTTTATGAATATGACTCTCCTGGTCTTGGAAACTCCTCCTTAAATCTCCTGCTGGTGCCCCATGCACATACAGCAGGTGGACGAGTAGAAGACGACAGGAAGAAAAACTACAGTTCTTCACTGAAGCTGCATTGTATTTCATCTCCTCCAGATACATAAAGCCTTGAAAGAATGATTAATGCAGCAGATTAAAAGGAAAAGCTACTCAGTGGAATTGAGTGAATTAATGAGAAATAGACAAATACCAACACAAAGAAAAGCTCTCGAAAGAGAGTAAGGCAAGAAATCAAGGGAAGATATTTCAGTGAAGCCCACTTTCAACCTTTAAACATAAATTTTCCCTCTCTAAAAAAAATAATATTGAAAGCTAGAAAGGAAAATGCTGGAGGCCTCCTGTAAGAAGTTTAAAAAACAAAGTAATCAAATGGCAGGAAATGTGAAAGTTCAAACAAGGAGTGAAGGCTTGGAAAAGACTTCCTGGGTCACTGAGTCTGATCCTCTGCCATTTCAGACAATCTTTCCAGTAAGCTGAACAACCACCCTCAAACTAGCTGAGCTTTTTGTCCCTTCACTCCCAAAGGAAGGCCACTGCAGCACAGCTGATTTCCTGCCTAAACTTGTCCGGATTGTTGCATACCAATTAATTCTTTTGTCAGCATTATTCAATATCCTCTTATATTCACCCTATATGAGTTATTAATAGAAAGCAAACTTTTTGAAAAACAAGTAGTTTGAAATTTCTCCTTTATGAATACATTATGATGATCATCAAAGTTGAGTAGTAAGCATTGTCTTCTGTGTAATACATGTTCCGAAGATTAAGATTATGACACTGTTACAAGATTTTAAAAGAGTGTTTAATAAAACTCTTGATAAAGAAATCACCCCATAGGCCACAAAAGTAACAGATGCAAGTTAACAATGCATATTTCTGGAAACTGAAGAGCACAGATGATGTAGGCTAAGGTGGGTGATAAAGTTTCCAGTGCCCATATTAGCTTAAATTTCCCCTGTGGCCTTCTGGTGTCACTGTGCCAGCCTGTGCTGTGCTGTCCCCATATTCAGTGAAATGGGGATAGCAGCATGTCACAGAGTCACCACGAGGCTAAAGGGTTTCAGATCCTGTGATAACGATAGTCATATTTTAGATAGACCAGCAACAGGTGTTTATTGTGAAAGCATTGCATTCTTTTATTTAGGACAGACATATGTTTCATATACAGTACATGACGTGTGTGTCATATTTCATATAAGGACACTGAAGACTGCAGTATATTAAAGCTTCTTTCATGTAATGAGTTACTCTATGATCTCATATAAATTCAATCTGTGGAACATTTGCAGTAACTGTAGTGTTTGTAAAAGTACTTGCACCATAAGAAACGCAGTATATGCTCCCGAGCAAAGAGCACGTAGCATCCTGTTCACATCATGGCACATAAACACAGTAACAGGAAATGCTGGTAGTGGCAACCTAGAATTAATTTAATACTGTTCCTGAGAGCCTGAGCAGTTAAATAACCCCGAATATTTCTGTAATTCACAAATTAGAATGAGCTACTTGCTCACTCCTGAAAAATGTATTTAGCCAAATGAAAATGTGATTGGAAAAGGGGAAAACCTTTAATTTCTTTTCATTAAGGGAAAGTAAAGGAGTTTAATTATGGCAATTAATCATAGAAAATTTTAAATAAAAATGAGGTAATACAGGGCCAAATTTTTCTGTGTTCATACAAAGCAACACTTGATTTGTCCAGGAGTTTCACAGATTGCATCAGTTTATGTAGACCTTAAGGTGTAACTCACCTCACCTAGCTTTTGATGGTTACACTTTTCATAGCCAACAGAGAGAAACAGACCTGGGCAAGACTGATAGCACTTTGGGTGCCAACTTTGGAGTGGAAAGGGTCCTGCCTAGTTCTAACCACTGACACTAAGTGTGAGGTCATCCGGCAAGCTCACAGGTAGAATTACACTGTGGTATGTTCCCAACATTTAGGACAGGATTCAGGTGCCTGAATGTAGGCATGCAGCATTTTAGGCACTGCTGGGTGTCTCACCTATCTCCTGCTATTCCAGCAAGGCATGGGTTTTCCCATAGGTCCATGTCATGTCTGCTGTTTCCATGCACATATCTTGGATAAACTATGTCATCTGACACAGAACTGTGTGTCTGCATTTAGCTAACGAAACGGTGTCCTTGCCTTTGGAGAGAAGTGCCTCAGTCTAGATACAGAATGTCAGACCTCACTTCAGGCCTTCAACAGTCCATGGCATTATCATGCAAGGGGCATATAAAACACAAACAAACAGCGTAGGAGAAAGTTTGTGGGGGAGGGAAGGAGGATGAACAAACTTGAACTTCAAAAGTACCATGTGCACTAAGGGTTTGCAAAAGGATTTCCTGTATACTTGAAAGCCACAATGATTTAACATGTCCTACATCTGGAAGTCCAAATCTGTATGTTGATTAACTTGGACCACAGTCTGAGCTCTTTAAAAGAAAAAGCAGGTGTTTATAAAAAAAAAATGGGAATGTTCTTAAAACCTAGTTGTAAACTTCGACTACTCACAGAAAGAATAAACGATTCTTAACGTTTCACAGAAAAAGAAAGGTAAAGAAAGAATATTTTAAATGGAAACACATGGCAATATCACTCTTTGCCTAAAGGAGTAATTATTACAGAAAAAAAAAAAATCTGCAACTGCATTTTCCTACTCTGGATATGAAAGTTCATAGGGGTGTGATGCAGTTACATTTGAAATTGTCTTTGCATAGAAAAAAAAAATCTTTGTGTGCATATAGATCTGCATATTGTGAACATGATTTTTGGAGAGGTTGGGTTTTTGCAGAGGGAGGGAGGCTGCTTATTGAGCTGCATGATGAAACACTAGCATGTGCACTCTGTGAAACAAGATGAAGGCTATCTTCGTGTCACTTTCTTATTAGAGAGTAAAGTACACGGCAGATAAACAAAAAATTTGAAGGCTTTCTCTTATCAAGGCCTTTCAATTGTTGCTTCTCCATTTAGCCACATGGGCACAGGCCATTAAAAACACTGATCTTCTGTGGTAATGAAACCTACCCCAGTGGCTTTGCACAGTTTACCTTCAGGCACTTGAACAACCTTCAGAACTCAGGTTCTCAACTTCAGAACTTCAGTGATTAAATGGGAATGTATGCTTCAATGTAAAGTACATATGTAAGCTAGACGTCTAAAACTACCTTCTCACAAGTGACTTGAACCATTATATTCCTGTCACAGATACCTTCTTTCCATCTTGACCTGCCCCGGGCTGATGATAGGTAGGAACCAGAATCTCATTCATCTATTTAGTCTCTTTGTGGTCACAGTTGATTCTGGTTTCTACAACATCCTGTGGCAGTAAGTTTCATCTTTCTTGCTAAGTATTGCATGAAGCAAATAGCTGGTTGGCTCTTAAGATTTTCACCTTTTCAAAATAAAGGTGTGTTAAAACTAGACTACGTTCCTCCCCACTTAATGCTAACTCTGTACCTTACAGTGCTTGTTTACCCTTACAGATAGGTATCCCATTTGAGAAGGCATCCACATGAAATGGTTCAAGACTTAAAAATTAAATGACATAATTTTTCTGTTGCTTCTTCAGCATTCTCAAAATAAGCAGTTAAATGCACAATGATTTTTTTTCTAAAATCTCCAAGAACTGTACAATACTGGAACCTCACAAGGCTGAAGGAACCTATTTTCACTGTCTACAGCCAAACTGCATGAAACATAAGCCTGCTGAGTTGTGGACAGTCTTCTTATTACAAGGGTATACAGTGCCTACCACAAGGGAGACACAACTCCTGGCTCTTCCTCCGTGGCTTTTTCATTCGCCCTTAGCAAATACGTTCTTGTCAGCGCTGCATCTATGGTTTGGCTGGATGCAATAGGATGGCTTCTGTATTCTTTCACTGGTTGGCCATTTGTGTTAGAATTAGCATTTGTCTAGGCATCTGAGACACTGTGTCAACATCTGGAAAGCTTCAGTACATTGGGGACATTGAGTTTATACTTCTTCATGTGTTTGTAACATTGCCTGTATCTCATAATGTGAACTATTTCTGTCACATTTTTAACATTAGTTTATTTTATATGCTGGTAGATTGAGAATTATTCTATCATTTTGGATATCCATATGTACAACATTATTTTAAAGAATAAGCTTTCCAAGAGTTTATTTCACCTACTATTTCAATTATGGCTATTAAATAATTCTCAAAATAGATAGTTATAAATACTTTGTATGTTTGGCAGGAATTTTTTTGTGGCTGACTACAAGAATCAGGGAAGCTTCAATACTTTACTCAAAAAACATGTCAGACCTAAAACGCCTACTTCACAGAGGGTGTTTTCAGGATTGATTCTTTCCTGTGAATCTCATGAGCATATGCTATGATAGTTTTAGGTGGAATTTTACATCATCAAGTATATTATGCTACATGAATCTTTCTGTCTTCTATTCTTACTGTTCCATTTTTCACATAACCATTTTTTAGATTTTTGAAGGTTGATTTAATAATTTATGTACAAACACTGTATAGTTTTTTTAAATGGGAAGTGTGCCCAGTTTCTTAGCTTTTTGGGGGCAAATTTAAATATTGAGTACTCAGATACATTTAGCATAACTGGTTCTTCAGGCTTAGAGCATCAGAAAAATCTATTGACAAACTTTTTGTTTGTATAGTATATCACATTGAAGGAGTCAGTTACCATCTCTAGTCTATAGCTTTTTTACCTATCAAACTGGTGACAATAAACCCTACCAATCTCACAGGGATAAGGTCACTTCTGTAATATGTTGTACAGCTCTCTAAATATGCAAAATATAATGTGTGATGTCAGTCATTACTATCAAAGACCCATGTTTTGAAGCAGATCACTTTTTATATGATATCTTTTAAAAATGTGAGTTCATTGACATTAAAAATGTCATTGTCTATCTCTGAACTTACCTGCAGATAGCACTGTATTATTATTATTAGCTAAATTGTCTTAAACTCTGAGGAACTTTGTTTTTTAATGCGAGAAGTATATTTAACTAATTACCTGACATAGAAAAAAAAGGAGACTGCAAAAACTTTGGGGCATCACTCCTGCTCAAATTGTTTTTAAATCCCAAGTTTTCCTCAGTCTTCAGAGAAATGTGCTTAAACCTTTCATAAAAGGCTCCGTATGATCACTAAAATCCTTTTTCTTTAGGAAAAAAAAAAACTTTTTTTAATCCAAGCAGTTGAATATAAGCAGCTGAATAAAGGAAAGAATAGAAGAGTACATAAACCCTTTTTCTCCCTGCTTTTTTTCCCATTCATTCTAGCTCCAGGCCTTAAACAACAGAGTTTTAGTCATTTGCAACTGTCTATGATTCATAACACTTGTTTTTAATCAAGAGAAATTCTGCTTTGATTAAGAGTTTTGAATGCAATGTGAGCGTAGGCATGAAGCACTCCCACAGCCCCTCAGGAAGCTGTCCCACCACGCTGGCTGGCTGGAGGCTTCTCTGTTACGATCACATACAGCAATGCGTGGCCATCACAGGGAAGGAACTTGCTCATGTCCTGCTGGGTGGAAATCTCTCTGCGTCGCCCTCCATCCGAGGAAACCAAATCAAAACAAGCTTTTGGACATGCTGCCTGCAGAAAAGAAAAAAATAAAAAGAAATAAAAGAAAGGAAAAAAAGCTCTACCCAGATAATAAGCTCAGCGAGCCTTTACAAGCACTCCTTCCTTTTCTAGTGCTATCACTTTTCTGACAGTAAAGAGTGACCCTCAACATCACTGCCTTCTCAAACCTGTACAGCTTTGGCCCTTTCCAGGTTGGGGGACGTGTCAGCCTCGAGTCCTATACAAGAGGCAGCAGGCCATGGCTTTTGGTGGGTTTTAGGGGATACTGGGAAAGGAAGAGGACAGAATACCTCTCCCTACTGTTTTATGGAAATGCTTTCTCTGCTGGTGACAAAATAAGAGGAAGCCCAAATACATTAGAGAAGCTAAATTCTAAAGAAGTAAAAAGAAATGATGAGTTTAATGATGTGAAAAAGTAGCCTTTGAAATTATACCAGGGCAGCAGTAATAGACGATGTCTTGGGCCCAGGGAACAGATGCCAATCTCAGGTGAAGAAGCAAAGTATGGCTGCAGCTCAGAGTGGGCATCTAATTATCCTTTTACAGTTAGGTCGCCATTTAGGAGGATAGAGAGAAGGTAATACTGAGTGTGCCTCTCTTGTCTGCTGAAGGGATCCGTGCAGGTAATGAATGAGCAAATGTGAACCCAGTAGTTGAGAAATACCTTGTGTGATATGTGAGAATCCACCTGTCTGAGTAGGCACGGTGGGTTTGCGTTGGGCAGGGTGCCCTCAGCTCGTTGTGGTGGGCTGTCTGCGTGTTCTTTGTTAGGCAGTCCCACGAAGAGGAAGTGGAGCAAATCATAAGCAAAACTGCTTTGGAGAGCTCTCTTTCTGAGCCCTTATGGCTTGTTGGAAGCTGCTTGAAATGTGAAGTCTGCAATTAAAGACTGTCCCTTTGTCAGAAAGTGGAGAACGGAATTAAATCCAGATAGATGTAAATGCATATACTTGTAAGGAAACATATCGAGTAGTTAATGTATTCCCACTGTAATCAAATAAAGAGATGTGCAGTAAAAAAGGGAAGAAATAAGGGAGGTGAAGAGGAACTAACCTGGAGGGAAAGCAAGGATGAGAGAGAAAAATGGAAGACCATGAGAATCATGTATGTATTGACTAATACTGTTTAAAGTCAGGCTAGTATTTTTTTGGTCAAGCATGCAGATGAGTTACTTTGGTTTTGCTGCTAGGTTTTTCTCCAAAACGCTGATCATCTACATGTTGCCTGAAGTTGAACAGAGCCACAGAGTGTAATGGGCTAAATAGGGAGCCAGGCTTCTGGTACTTAAAATCGCTGATTTTCCTTGTAAACAGGTTAGCATGATTTTTCTGGTTTTGGTTTGGTTTTTTTTTTAATAAAGGAAAATATTTCACCCCTTGAGTTTAAGCACCTAAAGCAGAATGCATGACTTCATCAGGCACTCAACTAGTTAATAGTTAACTATTTTAAGAAATCATTGCTGAGAAGTCTCTGTCTTAGCTGAATGAGCAACGAGCTTTAGTGGCTTAAAACCTGCCTGGGAAGTCTGCAGACTGTGTATGTGTATAAGAGGGATAGGAAGAGGTAAGGAGAAGTAATTAGGGAAAAATGTTCTCATAAATATCCAACACCCTTGGTCAGGACAAAATGCTGCAATAAAGATAAACATTGAAAATATTTATTAAAGTAAAATGTTTAGTTTGATACTGATTAAAAAGTTTCAATTCTGTTTACAGCTAAGACTGCAATCCAGATAACTACAATGCCTTCAAAATCACTAGCACCATAAAGCAGAGCTAGAATTCAGTGAAACGCATGGTACAATTTAACTTGATGCACTTAAAAGTGCAAAAAGAGAAAACAAAAAAAAAAACCCAACCCTCACTCAAACCCAAGCAAACTACTTTTAATCTTTCAGACTGATTTTTTCCTAACCAAGACACTGAAAGATGTTAAGACTGCATGACATTACAAATCAACACCAACTGGTTTTATGCATTCCCTCTGCTCCCAATCTCACTATAAAAGATCAGAGTAAATTGTCCCAGGCTTCAGGAACATTAAATCCCCAGGACATCAATGATTCCAAGAAGAGAGTAAGAGCTGATCATAAAAATCAATGCCAATGCTCTGGTTTTCCTCTATTAACAACTACTAGCAGCAGAGTGTTGATTAGCATCCTCTCCTTCCCTTATTTCTGCATCCACCCACGTACTAGTTCAGAATCAAACAGCCAGACTGATGTTAAGATTTTGAACTGCATTGTGCACTCTTTCTCCTTCTCCTGTATCCTAGGGGATCCCAGTCTCACTTTGAACCCTGACAGAAATTAAACTAATTTTATTTCAGATAAATCCCTATTAACTTTAATTTTTATTACCACTGCAATCTCCCATAGTGTCAGTGCAACTAATGCTGATTGTATCTCAGCTGTCTCGCCTTGGCCCTGAAAGGGACTAGTGGGCTGACCGTGGGACTCTGCTTCTCTCTTTTTGTCAAAGCAAGTGCCTGGGAGCAACAGTGCTGAAATTTTGGTGCTGTCAGAAAGGACCTTGTCACAAGCACCTTATGGCTCCCACAGCTCTTTGAGCACACCTTGTCAAATCCACATGTATTTTCTCCCAGTGGCAGCTGTGCTGTGAGCCCTGTTAAAGGACATGTCGTTGCAGGGTTTTCCTGAAGAAACATAACAACTAGGCAGGAGTTGTCTCACTGATTTTTCTGTGTCATCACTAGTTTAAGATAAACAAATGTATGCGCTCTTTGCTCTTACCATCCTGCTTTCTTTGTTGACTCTTTATGGCAGTGCCTCTTATTTACACCTGAGTGATGGCTTTACTGAATGAAGGACAAAAAGGGACATAGGAAGGATATACTGCTGCCATGTGGCTTGGTAGCCACTCCTAGTACCTTGTCCTACCCACAGTGCAATAACATCTCCAGACTCATCTTAAAGCAGTCACTGGTGCTGTTTGCACACTTTCCTTCTGTAGTGGTTTCACCTTGGCTAAACACCAGGTGTCCACCAAGCCGCTCTATCACTCCCCTCCTCAGCAGGGCAGAGAGAGGAGTG
>VWZZ01001431.1:166963-213499 GCA_013399095.1 Psophia crepitans | reverse complement strand
CACCTGACGTTTAGCCAAGGTGAAACCACTACAGTCCTTTGACAATGGCAGTTTCGTGTTAAGCTACAGCTAGAAGTAGTTATTAGCTGGCAAACTCCTGTGCAGGTCACGGAGTTTGTTAGTTGCATTGCTTATCTTTGTTTTCGCTAGGCTTAGAACATGATAATACTAACAATGGCTGCTCTCTTCTTTGCCCTGTTATTCATGATCTTACTGTGCTGGGCCCGTGGTGGGGCGAGGGAGGCGGCGGACGCTGGAGCGTAGCAGGGCAGAGAGGGGAGAGGGAAAAAATAAGNAATGCCTTCCGTTCCTCCCCCTCTCCCTCAGCTTCCCATTGCTGAGCAGACGTCATCTGGTATGGAATATCCCTTTGGCCAGTCTGGGTCAGCTGCCCTGGCTGTGTCCCCTCCCAGGATCTTGCCCACCCCCAGCCTACTGCTGAGGGGGTGGAAGAAGGGTTGGAGACACAGCCTTGATGTGTGCCGGCACTGCTTGGCAGTAGCCAAAACACTGGTGTGTTATCAGCACCTTGCTGCTACCAATGCACAGCGCTGTAAGGGCTGCTACGGGGAAATTAACTCCAGCTTACTGACTCCAGTGTACTGACCCAGTACACCTTCCCAAAGCAACTTGACACAAAGCAAGTGTCAAACAGCTGAGAACTGTGCTTCTAGGCCACATCAGTACCTCAGTCTTGAGATGGCTGGAAAAAGGTTCTGTGCAAAGCTCAAACCCTTTGTAGAGAAGAAGACCTACTCCTTTTTCCCATCACCAGTGATCAGGGTATTTGTTTCCGTCTTTCTGTTTCCTTCCTTAATTGTGAGAGAGAGAGTGTGTGGGTGATGGGAAGACTATCCCACATTGTCTGAAAGAAGCACAGTTCAGTACCTCAGATTTGGAAGAAAAAGAAGGAAGAAGGAGATTTTATAAAACATAAAGCAAACTGGTTTTAGTCACCCTTTGCTTTCCATCCCTTCCATGCTTCATCGCCCCAGAACACAGTCCTGTTGTCTCCAAGTACAGGGAACAAACTATTATTAGGTGCTGCAGAGCACTGCCTGGGTACTCCATGTTTATCTTTAGTTGCCCTGTTATCTTTCCTGATTGCAGAAACACGACTATCCTTCTTTCCTGCCTGCTTGTGCAGAATTCCCCAGGCTGTTATGCTCAGGAGTGACTTCTAACATCCTGTCCTTCTTTCTGTAATCAAGGCTGAGTTTGGTTGCTCCGACTCACTCCATGGATCATTAACAAACGGAGCTGCAGAATTTCTAATGTGACACTCTGTTAAGCATTCATAAATATTCAGTTTGAGATACTGAAGGATATTATTTCTCTGGTAGTGGAGCTGCCTGTGTTACAGTTGTATGGGAAATTGCATGGTCAGTGCATCCATCAGAGTTCTTGGGTATTTTTCTTTACAGTTGTCAAAAAGAATATAAAACCTGATACAATATCTAAGAAAGTTTATTTTTAAGACAATTACAAAAAAAGTACTGATGTTTAAATATGCTCCAACTTATTTAAAAATTGAAAACGATCCCACAGTTGCTGCCTTTTTTCCTTCCCCCCTCCTCTTTTTTTAGGTTGCCTATGTACAAAACATAAAGGTAACCCAATCCACAGAGTATTTAAATATTAATGTCAGCCCCTGAAAATAAAATAGAGTCTCAAAAATCTAATGCCACCACTTTTGTTTACTGAATTAAAATAAAGAAACAAAGAACTCTGCAATTATAGGTCATGTGCAATTACCCAGAAGGTCAGACAAAAAGCTATTGAGAGAAAGTTGTAGGCAGTGTGGGTTGCTGGGGAAGGAATTTCACTTAATGGAGCCCTGCAGCACAAATGTGTGAGGCTGTTTGCGATAACTTTGGAGTGTTTGATAAGAAACGTAAGATGCTTTTGCTCTGAGCAACTTCTCCAGCTCTCCACTGGTTTACCATGGAGTCAGTCACCCTGCATGAAAGCTTTAACAATTTTGCTATAAGTTGCACCCTTTCAGAGATCCCCTGCAGCCAGTCTGTTCTCTTGGGGATTTGAAAGCTGCATAGCACCAAGGCCTCTGTCCCCTTTCCATGTATTCTACCCTAAGGGTCTCTGAAATTGCTTTCCTGACCAGCTAAAGGATTAAAGCTGAAGAAAACCAGAGACAACCAGCTTTGTCCCTGATGCTAACCAGAGGAACTGTCCAATCAGTAGCACTTTTCATCAGCCAAGAAACATGAAATTCCAATGTACACTGTGTGCTGGGGTCTTACATTCATACAACCATAGAATCATAGACTGATTTGGGCTGGAAGGGACCTCGAAGATCATCTAGTTCCAACCTCCCTGCCATGGGCAGGGAGACCCTCCTCTAGACCAGGTTGCCCAAATGTCAGGCATTTTCTACTAGTTTCAGTGGAGTTAAGTCAATTTTATTCAAATATTTAATGGACTCAAGTCTTTAGCATAGTCCTATGAAAATGTCCTTTTTTTGACTGATGTGATACCTCATGAGATGGGATATCAAGCCATGGAATATTTGAGAGAGGATGGTAAGTCAGGGCTGTATGTGCATGGGATCTGTAAGTCATTCCATAATATTTCAAAAGGGTCGCCAAACAGAGCTATGTGAGGACAGAGCTTCCCTTTTCATGGGGGGGAAAAAAAAAACACCTTTCAATTAATTGGGTTTTTAAGCCCTTTCATTCAGAACAGCAACTATGAGAATCTGAACAATTTTCACTATATTTTTTCTTATCAGACTTAATTTCCATGATCCTTCATTTTCTTACTTCTTAGTAGAAAAGAAATCCCTTGCTGTGATGTGTTTTGAAGAAAGATGACCTCAGCCAACTGAGAAGCAGAGGAACATGGAAAACCCAGATGCAGTTCTCTGGAGACACTGCTGCTACCTCAGATATTTTACAAACATTCTTCAGTACCAGATATACTATTTTTAATATTAATATTTTTAAAACTTTCAACTGACACAAACAGTAAGTGTTCTGCTTTAAAAAATACACAGATTAAAATGTTGTTCATATTTATTTCTTCTGGAATAATAGCTTTTTATGAAAACTTCCATTTCCAGTTGTAGCATTTTCTTTTTGTCTCACTATCCTACAAATTGTTCCTTCAAATTGTCAGAATTACATGGCCACAATGTAGCTGCATAAGTCCTATATGATCCTTTGAGAGTAATAGGACTGGATTGCTCTGGGCAGTTGTTCACCCTGAGGAAGTGAGTGCTGGAATGAAGCAGAAGCATCTATTTCTGGTGGCTCACAAGGGAAAATAAAGTGAGTGCAAAGTTGACAAGACACCTGAGCGTGTCTGATTTGTGAAGAGATTCTGGTAGCTTCCCCATCAGTCAGTCTTGCTTGCTCTTACAGGGTTGCCATCTCATTAATTTTAATAAGGTTTCCTGCTTGGCTGTGGGGGTCAACACTGATTAAAATTGTTTCAGACTGTTGCTGATAAACTGGAGCCCAGCTGTAATCCTAATGAGAGGTCAAGAAAGGTTGTGAATCAGATTCTACTAGTTTTGGACAATTGGGCCAACAGTTGTCAGAAGAGGCAGGACAGCAGCTAATAAGCTGTTACAAGTGACCCAATAAACAAGTTAAAAGGAAGCAGCAGAAATACCGAGTCCTATATCTAAAGGTCGCAGTCAGAAATATTAGTTATGAGGCCAGAAATACCAGTACCGGCCTTTACATTACAAGGCATCATTCCAACAAGACATCTCTCTCCCTCTTTTTCTCTTTTTATGATACAAGTTGTAGCACTAGGTAATTACACCTCAAGTAAACATCCCTGGCTCACTTTGCAGTCAGTAGAGAGAAAGATGTTCTTCTAAGTGCAATTCATCATTTTGTAAAATCTCACATAAGCCCCATGAATCACAACCTAGAGGTTTTCTCTGCTGACTGCAAATGAAGCTTATGACGATTCAATGATCTCAGGTGCAGATATCTTCATTGTGACTATCTGGAGTTGGAGAGATGAATCTCACTGAAAGGTACTGTACTTGTGAAGATGCTCTGCTTTTATTAATGGAAAGGCACAGACTCAAGGGATGTGTTCTTCTATTAAAGACATTAATTTCTAGCCAAACCCGACGGTCTGTATAAACACTGAATGAGAAAACATGTAGATGCAGGTCCTAATGTGGTTCCCCAGTCACAGGCCTCTGCTGGAAATAGACCAAGCTGCTGGAGAAAAACCAGTACTTCTCAACACCAACTTCTTGCATAAGCTCCACAGAAAAGAGCAGGTTGAATCCAGCCAGGCCTTCAATGACAAGACTAAGAGGTGTGTTTTGGCCAACATGCTTGCCTGCCCAAAAGAAAAGCAAGCATAGAAAAAATAGAGGACAAAGATAGTTTTCACTGATGTTGCTACCCAAATGGCTCATTTTCAGAGCCCCATGTCTTCAGGCTGAATCTTAGCATGCTGAGATCTGCATAGGTAACCAACAAATTAAAATGCAAATAAGACTTTCTTTTAATAAGAAATTGTTAATTATTAGCAGAATAAAAAAATTAAAAAAAAGAAAAAAACAGCACGAAAAGAAAACTATGTTTCACTTCTTTTTTTTAAGACTAGGAGATGCAGAAGTGACAGATGAACTTCCAAAGAGCACAAGGTACAGTTTTGCTTGGATGTTTTTCATGATACTGATATTTTTCTTTGGCTGGAGAGTCTTGTTATGTATCTTCATGGGACAAACCTTCCTGTAAGATATTTTAACATTAGTTGTCTCGGAATTTCATGTGAGAACATTTTGCTCTTGTGGAGTATTGGTACCACTGTCTCTGATCTCAGTCCACTCCTAACTGTTGAAATCAACTGACAGAGATAATTTTGAGCTTCAGAAAATTGCATTTTGAGGCTTCTTACTGAATGTGAATATTTCATTCCTGAAACAGAGGCTTGGCTTCTTTAGGTGGGTGAACAATTGCCAGATCTCTACGGTTGCTGCTGAGATGTTCGCTTAGTGACTGTGCTCAGGTCCCACTTGCTCAGGCTGATGCAGGTAGTGTTGTGTGTGAACAGAGTTGTGAAGTAAATGCAAAGGTGACTAGTGACAGCTCAAAACAGTTTAGATACGTGCATGCTCCTTGTGACTGAGGTCAAGCTGTAAGCAAAGAGATACAAGAGAAGGGTGATACCAAACACCTGATTACTGGCCTAGCTACAATCGCAGCCTAATTAGTCATAGAAGTATAATATGTGCAAAGAGGGTACCTGGTCTGAACAATGCAATTTTTGATGGTTGATCAGTTAGAAGTCCAGACTAAACTACCTCATCAAATCCAAAGACTTTCAGATGCAAGACGTTGACCTCAACATACTGCGTTCTCAAATTATTTTATTTTAATGGGATTGTTTCCAAATACTTCAGCATGCAGAATTTTTCTCAGCTCCAGCAAGCAGCTGGAAGCAACTGTTGAAAAATCTCCGTGAGGGATGTGGTTGGACATTTAAGGATAACACATTGCACCCTAGGTCAATTTCATAAAATATCAGTGTTTTACTACGCTTACCCTGTATTCCACTGATAAGCTCATTGATGAGCTTGTTTACTATGCTTACTCTATATTCCATTCATGAGCTGTCCAAGTCTGTCCTCCTATCCCAAAGCTGTCCCACCTGTATTAAATGTCTGTTTTTTGGAAGTGACAAAAGTGCCCCAAAGTCTCTCTCTCAAGTTAGGTGAGATGAATTAAAATCTAGAATGACACACAGTAATAGTTTGCAAACTCAGAATGGTACATTCAGTCTAATTAATTTTGGCAGTGTGCAATAATTTATCTAGTCTTGATTTCACCCACCTTATTTCAGTCACATTATTCTGTCTTTCAGTAGACACTGTGCCACAGAGATGTTTGGGCCAAGAAGCAATTTTGGAACCATGTATTTATACAATTTCCAAGCAAAGATATTTTGGCTCTGATATCAAGAGCAAGAGCAAGTGATCAAAGACAGGAAGCAGGGGAAATGGAAAAGTTACCTTGCAAAATAATACCAAAAGCACGGTACCTACGCTTACATTTCTTCAGGTTGTCAGTGTCTGATGTTCATCTGGGGAAAGGGATATTTAACATGATGATTTGCAAGAGAGTGACAAAACTTAATTTCTATAGCATTTCTCTAAGCTGTGGCCATGCTGGAGGTACCAGGGAGCAGGATGAAGCATAACTGAATGGGGACAATCTCCATACAGGTTCTCATGCTTTGCTGTGATATATCATGTCATTTCCATACATCTAGGTTTCTCCTCTCTGCCGAAGAGAACTCCAGGTCACAGTAAACACACACACAAGCTCTTGCTTCAGAGTTGTTCCCTTGGTCTGTTGGGCACCCATATGAGATTGGTCGTGTTTCTGACACCGAGTCTCCTGCAGTTTTTGGCTGCTGCTCAGCAGAGTGCATTTATTCCTTCTTTTCTTTTCTTTTCTTTTCTTTTCTTTTCTTTTCTTTTCTTTTCTTTTCTTTTCTTTTCTTTTCTTTTCTTTTCTTTTCTTTTCTTTTTCTTTTTCTTTTTCTTTTTCTTTTTCTTTTTCTTTTTCTTTTTCTTTTTCTTTTTCTTTTTCTTTTTCTTTCACATCAGAGTTTGTATTGGAAAGAACTGTCTTCTAGTACATTATAGGATAGAGGAAATCCAGATTGGGGGTTAACAACTTCTGGTCTGAGTTGGTTTTGGGGTTCTTTTTTCCTCTTTTAATATGATAGTGAAAAGGAACATTCTAGACTTCCCTGCATGGTTTTGTGAAACATTTACTGGCACTGAAAACACTTTATGGATTCCAGCCACTATTGCAATATCTTTGATCTGGACCTGGGACTACTCCAATAAACACATTCCCTGTGCATGATGCACTGTATTTCTTTTTCACCTGGTCTGTTTCGTTTAAATGCTTTCCTCTCTGTGCATTCCTTTTAACTCTTTAATATTACTGGTTTAAATATTATGCTCTAACCAGTCCCTATTGATTTTCCTCGGCTTCTTCATACAGTCATATAAAGCAAGAAATAATATTAAAAAATTTATTGGGAAGACATGAACACAACTGGTTTGAGATGAGAAGATAAAGCAGCCTAAATCTCTTGGGACTTGCTTTAGAAACGTGTAACGTAGAGGTACTTTTTAGTAATGAATGTTACGTTCTAAAGCAGTGCATTGCTACAGCAAGAAGTCTCAGTGTAGGACAGAAGTCGTTCAGTAACAAGCGTGATACAACAGAATAAGGATATCAGGATTTTTTTCCAAGAGTTTCAGGGCATTCTAAATGTCAGAATAAATATACCACATTCAGAGACCATATCCAATGTATGCAACACTGACCTATCAGTTACACCAGCCATTTGTCTATTGCATTTGGATTATGGGTTTTAAAATGAGATGGTAATCACAAATTAAGGTTATCAAGCAACAAGTCAAGAACAAATCAAACCTGTAGGAGAATAGGTAGACTTTGAAAAGAAAAACTGCATAAACAATTCAGGAGCACATCAGCCACTGATTTATTTCTTCTTGCTATGATCCATTTTCACTTTAACAACAGAAGATTTCTTTCTAAGGACTTCCAACAAAGGACGACGTGTTTACATATGTAATCAAATATGAAGGACAAAGTAAGACACTTGGGAAAATGTTAAAGCATCTTATACCAGGAAGGAAAACTTGTTTTCAGTAATTTGATTTTGTACTGCTGAATGAGGTAGGCATATTTTAAAATTCCAGTTACTTTCTAAATCCTTTCATCTTTTGCAGACACCAAGGCATTTTTTCCACACTACACTAGGAATTCAGTCAACAGGACAATCAGATGTGATTTATCTGACCAGATGTAGATGTTTACATCTGAGTTGGTCATCTGGCTGTATTACCCAGCAAGGACTTAACAGGTGGAATTCATCCGTAAATAGCTACCTCCCTTCATAAGGTATGCTGCTACACATGCTATAAGAGCCAAATCCTGTCAGTGTCTCTTTCTTTTCTCTGACAGTGAAAAGAGGTATGGGTCAGCAACCCAGGTATAGATGTTCTTCTATTAGATATCTCAAGTCAGGTAGGATGGATCTCAATTTGAGAGTCAGTTCCAGGTAACGCATCCATGTTACCCATGTCATACCACAGAGCCACCATCTTCATTTGCAGTCTTCATTTGCTGCTAAAAGAAAGACAGGAGTCTTTCATCCCTATCTTTTATCACTCAAAAGTAATGGTGGTGATGCCGTGACAGAGAATGTACCCCAGCCAAGAAATCTCATTCAAACACACACCGTTTTTCAGGAAGGAGGGTAAAAAAAGTGTTATTTTCAAATAGAAAAGTATTCTTGACTGTGTCTCAAGAGTTTTCCTACCTACTGTGTCACAGGGCCAAGGGCAAGAAAAATCGATACATTATAGGTACCTACTATCAAACCTTCTGTCTTTAAAGCTGTGGTCATTACCTTCTCCCTTTCTGACAAAAAGTGCATATTTGACCAAAAAGCTTAAACATAACAGGCCACCTTTTTGTTCAGATTTTGTTTTTCTTCTATGTTAAAGATACGTTAGTATCAAATAAATCGTAGTAGATAAGGGATTTTTTTTGCCTTCTGAGACATTGCTGCTATTCCCAGCTCCCACTTCGTTAAAAGGTGTTCAGCTGCACTCATTAGCACGTCTGCATCCTTTCTGTTAATATTCCCAAACCTGCTGCCTCATAAGCTTTTTCCCTCTTTTACCACATTTGACAGCAGTGTCTCCGTTTCAGCCTCAGTGCATTAGGGAGGTTGTCTTGTGCAACACAGTGAATTTCTGTCTGGTTTGGGGATATTTCCTGGGTAAAACATAGGATGATTTGTCATTCAGGCTGTGCTGCAAATTGGAAGCTTTATTATACCTGACAGCTTTTGAAGAGGGTGGCTGGGAGGACAGAAGAGCTGCCTGGTGTCCCAGGCTGGCTCATGCTAGAGGGAGAGACCCACGGGCTGGTTGTGCACACATGGTCACACGCCACTCCAGGCTGCTCCAGGGTTGTGGTGGTCCCATCACACACTGCCCCTGTGCCCTTTAACTTCGTGTCTTTTAATGCATTAAATTATGATTCACTTCCGAACTAGGCAGGAAAAAGTGGGAAGCACTCTGGGCTGTTTTCAAAAAGGCACCCTTTTTCAAGCTCAGTCAATCCCAGATTTTTAAGATCATGATTCCTTGTTAGAGGGTAAACATTTTGTCCTTTTTCAAAGTAGGAATTAAATAATCCAAGTATAAATGCTTAATTTTCCAGTACAGTAAAGTGGCTATAGATATAACGCTGTTACAAACAACAGCTCTAATTCACCCAACACTTTTTTTCCCCCTCTACACTAACTCATAGGAATGAAGCTCATATCTCTGAAAAATATGCTTACTGCTTATTTGTGGAAATATAGGTCCTTGAGGTACTATCTTTAGAATACACAATGAAGCAACCGGGAAACTGCTGTTACTCTTACCTGTCTCCTCTGGAATACTTTTACTTCTTCATGCATGCTTGCCTTTATATGTACTGCTTGTTGACTTGATTTTGTTTTAATGAATTTATTCCCTGTTCAGAAAACATGTAGACACTACCACCTGGCTGAATCTTAATTTAAATATGTAGAATAGAATAAAGCTGAACATAATAGAATAGAACAGAACATAACAGAATGAACATGCTAATGTAATTAATCTAGGATATTCTAGCATTTATTATTTTTTAAAGTGCACTTCAGTCATATGCACGTTTTAGTTTTTGTCTGCAATCATAATGTCTAAAATATTATTTTCTCTTTTATAAAAAAAGTCTGGCATATTGGATGATTTCAAAACATTTATAAGCAGTGTGAACTACTGTGAGATCTGTCAGAAATTGTGAAAGTTGGCAATGCTGCTTAGAGTACCAACATTCAATAATTATTTGCAAATTATAAGAATTAAGACTTCCCCGACCATTTGTTTATTTGGAACACAGAGAAGCAAAACCTCCAAGATTTTATTTTTAATGGTTTATACAGAACGGGTCTAAAAGCCTTTAGATAAAGATATTTCTTTTGGATCAATAGTCTTTATTCCCAAGTCCTTTGTCTGGATGGCTGCGTATGGCGGTGCTGGGTACAAGAGTTTTTGCAGATACTGAAGAAATAAGGTTTTGGCTTTCTTTCAAATGGTGTCTACAAACTGGAGTCTCTGCTCAGCTGATTTTTTCTGATCAGACTTTATCTGTCTGGTCTCCCTCTTCATTCAGCAGAGAGAAATAATCACCTCCAGGCACATCCTATCATGTCAGCTGAAACGTCCTCTCTGGGTGCCTATGTGTCTCCATGGAGGGCGCCTTGATTAATACTGAGAATAGATAGACAGCTTTTATGGAGGAAAAAAATTAGATGAGATGGACCCCTCCTGATTGATCATGAGGGAAAGAGCCCTGCCCCCATCCTGAGCCAGTGAAACCTGCTACAATAACTCATCCAGGCTTTAAACAGTCAAAGTGCTAGTGATCCTGCATTCCTCAGTACATGATGCGGAGAGCTTCAAAGGGAGCTTGTTCTTCACTCAGACTTCAGCAAAAATACCAGGTCAAAGGTTGAGGGTTTGTAAACTAATAATCCCCAGATGACAGGAGAGGAGCCCTTACCAAAATTCTTTCCCTCTTTTTTTTTTCTCTCCTCATTTCTTTACTTCATGGGGACTATGTCAAAAAATGCTCAAAGATAATTGTTGACTCAAGCAACAATGCTGAGAATATCTTGGGTAAGCAGTGAAAGAATACAGACACATTTTCACACACACACATCTTAAAAAGGGAATATGTATAAGCCTACAAGAGGCTTATGGTTCGGCTCATTGAAGACTGTATTAGCATTTGCAGTTATGTTTATTTTCTGTCTATCCTCTTTTAGTCATCTTGGAGCCACCTGCATTGTGCAATAAAGAAGAAAAACAGGAATTCAACTGATATCCCTTAAAAAAGTTATTAAAAATTACACAGGACAAAGCAGATCCTGGATGCAAATTTCAGTACCCAGTCTGTCCACAGGTCTGCTTTACTATCGCAAGGCTTAGAAGTTTCATATGGGGGACTTTGTAGGCAGGGAATACGAGTGGAAGGTTTGCAACAATCTGAGGTGCTGAAACAGTCTTTGGGAGAGCAATTTCCAGCCAGAGTCATCTGTTGTCTCTCAATTAGCAATCCCAGCCTGCACAAGATCAGAAGTTTATCTCCAGGAATCTTGCTCCAGCGCAAGCTCCCATGTCTCGAGTATCGCTGTCTCTGAAAAACGTGAGACAGAGCAGTTCCCTCATTCACCCATGGTCCCCCACGTCTTGGTCTGTGAAGGAATTTCTATACTGGGGTTTCTATAGGTGTATATAGATAATGAAGACATTTACAGCTACACTAACAGGAGAAGAGGAGCCAGGGAGCAAGCTGTGTGAACAGCAGTGCTTTCCCAATGCGCTGCCACACTTCTCAATACATGCAAAGTGCTGCAGAGAAGAGCAGGAGAGGAGGGCAGCCACTCCAGCAAATACTGATGTCAGGGGGGCTGAAGTTTCTTAACTGCTCAGCAGTGGGACAGAGGCTAAAAAGATTGGCCTACACTAAGGCCTTACAGCAAATGTTGAAAAAACATTGAATTTTTCACACAGTTGGTTTTTGACTTCCACCATTTTCTTAGATCGTTATGGGTTTTGCTCAAGAGAGAAAAGGACTGTTGGTCAGATCCGGTATGACAGTCACTATGAAGATGGGGCTCACCAAATCAGCTTGTAGGCTTTCTTGCAGCTAGAAATATGGATGAAAAATGGACATAACTGTACCAGCTTAAAAGCTAGATGCTGAGTCTGAGCTGGTTATCCATGCTCTACTTATAACTATAGAGGTGAAGGAAGAATGAGAAAAAAAAGGAAATTTCGTAGCAGCTCCTCTCATACCATCTGGGAATTATTAATTTGCAAGACTTCATACTTTGACTGAATTTGTGCTAAAGTCTAAGTGGGAAATAGCTGCTTTGAAGCTCTTCTCAACTTCATATGCTATGACAACCAAATCTCTATAACTCAGCCTGTCTGAAATACGGATAAATTACTGTAGCAGGTTTCACCAGCTTAGGACAGATTATTTATATACTGCTTACTGCAAGTGGGAACCATCTCCACTTGCCTAAAAGATGAGCTGGTTTAACCTTTCAGACTCTGCTTTAAAAATGTTAGAAGCCCTTAGAGGGCAATTCAGCTGCCTTTTTTGGACACCTGTTTTAGGACCTGTTGAACCTCTTGTGTTGCAGCTCTCCCTCTTGCATTGACCACAGGCAGCTCCCAGGGAGCTAGCCCAGAAGAGGCACCTTCCTCAAAGACTCCAATGAACTACTCAGAGAAAATTATAAAAATAGGTGTGGAAGAGGAAGACAAGAACAGTGGGCACAAAGTTAAAGTGTAAAGGGATTATGGCATGCAGTGCTTCACAGGTGGAAAAATAAAACTGTGCATCCATTCATTTAGTCACAGAGAACTGCATTGCCAGGTTTGTTTTGTTATTTTTTCTTGCTGGGGGCTTTGTTCTAACCTCCACCCAAAGAAAAATACTTCATTTTTTCAGAGAAATAGATTTGTCTGCAAAATTTTTTGTCTTTGTGAGCAATGACCAGAAAAAGTTGAAGGTAAAGCCACAGAATGGTGGCCCCTGTCCACATGTTCTACCTCCAGCATAGCCAGTGTGGTTTTCCTTAATAGCAAATTTGTCATATTGAAAATACATGACATGCTCTGTATGGCTCATGATAGCCAAAAATACATGACAGAGAAAAGAAAGAAAATGCTTAGTGTTACAAAATCAACAGACCTCATGCTCAGAAAAATGTAAGTAATTTATTACTAGTCTAACTGGCATCATTCTGCATGATCGTAAGAAAGCAGAGGAGTTAAATTGTTGGGAAAAAAACAATTAATCTTTTACTGGAATACCAAGGATCAAGGCAAAACATGGCATTGAGCCCAGCTTTAATAACCTTCAGTGACATATGAACCTTAATTTTCTTCAGTAGAAAGCTATTTTTTCTTCAAGTACTTTTTTTTTTTTTTTTCCTCTGGACAGATATTTGACTACAGTAGAGCACATAATACACACAAGCTGCCTTCAAATAATTTTTTTACAAAGTATATGGTGTCCAGTTCTGGATTAAAGAGAAAAGTTTTGGAACAACTGGAAATCTCTGGATATATATTTTTAAACGTTTTTAAGGATTTTCTAACCCTTTTATGACAAAACAGATGAACGAATTAAAAAGTAATTTAAGTTGGTATAACTGGCTTCTGTGGAAACAATGGAATTCCCAGCTCTCAAGCTGTAAAACTGCATTGTCCTTTAATATAACCATACTCAGTATTTGATAGATCTGTGATCTTTAATTATTTTTTCCAGTGTATCTGTCCCAAATTTCCCCTGTGTATCTTTTTCCAACTGGTTTATCTGCAAGGAAAATCCCAGCTGTTCGTTAAATCCAAGTACAACTGAAAAAAGCAGACTTTTGAATTTTCCCACAACACTTCTGCTTCTGCCTTTGCTAGATGATGGATGAGGATTGGTTTGAGTCCAGCAGTTTTCCTGTGCACTATGCCATGAAAAGGTGGGGGTGAAACGAAACAGAAGAAATCTCAGCTAGGTTTTGTTGTGTTTGACCTACATTTCCTTCTTGTACTCCCATTGTATATACAAATTTTCACCACTAAATTCCATTCTCCCATGCAGCCGGTGAACCATACTAAAGTCAGCTGAAACTGAAATATCTCTATGAATATATGCAAAGTTAAAATCTGTCTTTTAAGCATCTATATACAGAACCGATTCTGCTGAGAGAACCTAATACACCCTTTATCACATATATGGAGCTGGGAAAGGTTAGAAAAAGCCCAAGGAAGAAATATTGACCTTGCCGTTAGCTCTCCCTTCCGTTGTTCCTAGACTCATCCTATATAGGTGCACTCTTAGGCAGTTAACTAATACAAGACGTTCTGTCAGAAAACAGAGCTGCATCCAGTTCTGTGGCCCCCAGCACAAGACAGACTTGGACTTGTTAGAGTGAGTCCAGAGGAGGGCCACAAAGATGATCAGAGGACTGGAGCACCTTTCCTATGATGACAGGCTGAGAGAGTTGGGCTTGTTCAGCCTGGAGAAGAGAAGGCTCCAGGAACATCCTACTGCAGCTTTTCAATACTTAAATGGGGCTTAGAAGACAAATGGAGAGAGAGTTTTTATAAGCGCCCATAGTGGCAGGACAAAGGGAATTGGTTTTAAATAAAAAGTTGGTAGATTTAGATTAGATATAAGAAAGACTTTTTTTAAATGACAAGGGTGATGAGACACTGGAGCAGGTTGCCCAGAGAAGTTGTGGATGCCCCATCCCTGGCAGTGTTCAAGGCCAGGCTGGATGGGGCAGTGGGCACCCTGGTCTAGTGAAAGATGTCTCTGTCTATGGCAGGGGGGGTGGGCTAGATGAGCTTTAAAGGTCTGTGCTGGTTTTGGCTGGGATAGAGTTATTTTCTTCATAGTAGCTGATATGGGGCTGTGTTGTGGGTTTGTGCTGGAAACAGCGTTGCAAACACAGGGATGGCTTCGTTCCTGCTGAGCAGTGCTCACATAGAGCCAAGGCCTTTGCTGCTGCTCACCCCACCGCACCAGTGAGGAGGCTGGAGGTGCACAAGGAGCTGGGAGGGGGCACAGCTGGAACAGCTGATCCCAGCTGACCAGAGGGATATTCCATACTGTATGGCATCATGCTCAGCATATGGAGCTGGGGGAAGAAGGAGAAAGGGGAGAGGGGGCATTCAGAGTGATGGCATTTGTCTTCCCAAGTACCTGTTACACATGATGGAGCCCTGCTTTCCTGAGGATGCCTGCCCATGGGAAGTGGTGAATGAATTCCCCGTTTTGCTGTGTTTGTATGCATGGCTTTTGCTTTACCCATTAAACTGTCTGTATCTCAACCCACGAATTTTCTCACTTTTACTATTCCAATTCTCTCCCCCATCCTGCCGGAGGGCAAATGGCTCTGCGGTATTTAGTTGCCAGCTTTGGTTAAACCCAAGGTCCCTTCCAACTCAAACCATTCTGTGATTCTGTGGAAACATTCTCTGATTTTTACTTTTGTGCCAGTATCCTAGTTTTGTTTTATCCCCACTTTCTTAATTTCCCTTTTCCCCCTTTTTCTTCTTCCCTCCCTGCCCAAAATACTTTCAGCTACTGGACAATGGGAATTCTAGAAAACATGATTCTCCAAGTCATTTTTGGATGGAAAACCACCCAAAACCTCACAAATGGTCAGAAAATTGGGACTCTCTTTCTCAATTCTGTTGCTAACAGTTACGTTTAACATATTGGTGAAATCTTGATCCAATTATATCTGTACAACTGATTTCAGTGGAAGCTGTTCATACCTTACATCCGCTCAGTATCTGAAAATATGATTCTCTGCTGTCAAAAGATATGAGGGACTGCTCCATTAGTATTGATCTAGACATCACTATTTTAACTTTTACGTGGAAGTCCTACAACAGGACAAAATCTCTTCCCTGTTAGATACGTAATAGCCAGCATGCTACGGCCAGGGATACGTCTTCTGAACTGCAGAACATACCCAATGTCGTTGGTGCTGCTAAACTGCAGAACTACATCGGTTTGTATGCAGCTGAATTAATTTTATTATACATTTAATAGACCTTGTTACATCTCTAAAGCAAAAAAATATACAAATACCAGTGTCAGTGCTTAAAGGTGTCATTGCTTATATTCCACCTAACACTGACAGGCGTACTATTAATTACACAGGTGCTTCAAGTGACTTGCAGTTACATTAAGCAATCAGAGTGAAAACTTGCTGAATTTTAACTAGTTGGACATGGCTGGTTGCTACCCTACTGTTTTGGTTGGATTCTAGCATTAACTCAAAAGGTCCATGAGTGAGTGTATGAGGATTCCCAATGGGCAAAAATTGTAATATGCCAAAGGGAGCGTGAATGACTCACAGTTATTTTAGGAAGAACATGCTGTGACAAACTCAAAACCCTTATGACGGATTTATAACTGCATTTATTTTCAGTACTACCTCCTGCTATAAAAACGTGCAGAAATTATTTCATCTCTCTCTTGCTGGATGAAAAGCCCACACAAACAGAAAAACAAAAGGCAGCACAAATAAAGGGAAAAATGTTTTCCAATCATAGTCTTTTTATGAATGACTTAAAAAAACTTAATTCAGGTGATAGTACCCTTGCAAAGTCCAAAGGCATTAGCTGATCATATTCATCTCTATTCTATTGTAGTAAATCACTACCAGCTCCACATAAAATGACCACAGTTTGATAGCCTCTGTGATGATACATTTTAAAACCAAATCTTTGGAAGCCAAATTTTACCACTGCTCATTACGGCCTTTAAATTCAACTGGAAAAATGACATCATGCTCTCACATAGGCAATTATCAATGTTTGCTCCGGGGACCTTTGACTTTGAAGAGAACTAAATGATATGGTTGTTTGCATGCATAATATCCTAATATTTGCCCAGGCTATATATATTTGCACAGACCTGTGTTTATACAGGTTTCTGTCTGAAGTGGCTAGCTAAAAACACACTCCCTTCCTAAAGCCATGCGAGCACGTCAGCATGGAAAGATGCCAGGTGGACTATGGCAGGCAAACCACTCCATAGGCTTTTCAGATCCAAGCTGGTTTGGGGGCTTCAGCTGCCTCAAAACAGGGGGCTCTTGGGCTTTTCTGCCCTTCTCTGTGCCGATGCACCCCAGGGCTACACGGAGAGCTGTTTGGAGGCATCTCGGCTCTCAACCATGTGTCGGGGCTTTGCGTATGTTTCTGCACCTTGCTCCCGGGTGGAGCTGGGGTGCAGTCAGTTTAGAGAGAGCCTTTACATTTTCACTGGAGGCTGAAATTATCTGTAGTGGCTTAGGGGTTTAGCTTGTATTCTGTAAACACTTAAACATTTGGGAACAGTTGGGGCTGTGGCAGTGGTGGTGCTAGAGCAACTCCAGTGCCTGTGGTGGAGCAGGGCTGTGCATGCGGGAGGGGTGCCCTAGTCCCCGTTGCACCCTCCTGGCCCAGCGGGTGCTGAGCTGGTGCTGAGTGAAGAAATGAGCACAGACGAGCTATTAGGAGGTGGGCCCAGAGAGGTGTTTTGGGGGCAGCAGGCCAGCATGATGTGGTGGGGAGCTCCCATGCCAGCTGCCTGGCTGTGCTCCTCAGGAACAGATACACATCATCTCGAACTCAACAAAATTGTCCTCTTTCTTTTTTTTCTCTCTTTTTTTTTTTTTCTCCCCACAAACAAAATGTGTTTACCCTCCCTTCATCTACAAAGGAAGGGTGATATTCATTGATTTGGTAACCCTCAATATATTTCTTTAAATACACTGGCCTTTTACTTATGTAGATTAGAAAGTCCTCTGAAGGCCAAGAAAACCATAACAGTGAAATTCAAAGGGATGTGGAAATGGTTTGGATTGGATTCATTAAATATCTTACACGTGTGAAAGACTTCTTTACTAGTTTTTCTAGTAAAGCCGATATGGCATGTTGCATTCTGGAAATGGGTTTGATCCAAGACATTTGTCCTGTAAAAAATGTCCAGCTGAGTCGTAGGAAGATGGATGATCTCTCTGCTCCAAGACCCAACAGCTGGCAGAGAGGGCTCTACACTGCCTGAGGAAGGGAAAAGGCTGGGGTAGTGACCATCAGCATGTGTCCAACCTGCTCCATGGGCAGTTTTGCAAACACACCCCCTGTCCCCCTGAACACAGGGAGCAGCGCTGGCTCTGGGGCAACCGTAGGTCCCATGGGAGGCATTTCTGCCCCGAGACCCCCTGCAGCTGGGGAGCAAGGCTGCAGGCTCTGGGGGCAATGCAGGAGGCGCTCCTCAGAAACGCTGGAACTGTTTCAGTGTTAGAAATCACAACCTTCAGAAATTAAAGCTGTAACTGTTCCTTCTCAGCTACGAAAGCTTTGGCTAATGGCTTTGGCAGGAACAGGTACCCAATTAGTCGAACAAAATAGTGGCTGCTGACCCCTGTATACAACAGAGACACCTCAAATTTGAGGGACTGGCACAATTTCAAAAAGTAGTTCAAAAAGAAATGTAAATACAGCCATAAAATCCCTGATAGATTCTCTTCTTTGGTGAAGAAATTTAGATGCCTCCTGTCCCCTGTTAAAGTTTTATATTGTTTCTGTTACTTAGAAAAGCTGTTGTGATGATTCTTTTTAAAATGTAGTATTAAGAAATCAGAGTCAAAAGCACATTGGTGGCTTTTCTGTCTGGCTGCTAAATGGCTGTGTCAGAAAGTGTGCAGCTCTGTTTTTAAGGGAGGAAGTGGTTTTATGGATTAAAATTCAAAGAATGAGGTAAACAATTGCACATAACTCTACTGTGAAAGATGATTTCTCTCGTCAGTGCAAGTCAGTGCTTTCACAACAGGCTGATAAAAGAGACCCTCGCTGTTTTGGTTTGGTTGGGTTTTTTTAACCTGTATAGGCTATGAGGGTCTCAGCTGAAGGTATAAAATATGGAAGAGTGGCACAAGTGTATACAGAGGAGAGTGGGGAGGGGAAGGTAAAGCCAGCAAAATTAGCTTCTGATCACAGACTATCCCAGCTGGAATTAGATTATGTCACTTGTGAATATTTCATAGTTACCAGCTGAAAGACATCTAGTGAAACAATTAAAGCCAATCAGGGGAAGATTTTGTTTTGCTTATCAGCCAGCTAAAATAAGCCATGAGTTGTATTAAAATTTTAAGGGGAAAAACAAGAAAAATAATATACTACTTCCTGCTGTCAACAGGAAGGAAATGCAGGTACAATTTTGTCAGCGAGCACTCCCCTGCACATAGCTCCGGCCTGGGGGAATGGTCAGGGGAGGGTGGGCATGCATCTGCGGTGCCCAGGTCCATGCAGGAGCCAGCAGGGAGAACCCTCTCTTCCTACCTGGCTAAGGCACGTTGGGGGAGGTTTGGCTAACTCAGAAGGCCTTTCCCTGAATCTCATCTCCCAGCTAAACTCCCGCTGATGTTAAAGGCGATAGTCCAAAGGAGGCAGCAGAGGCAAAGCTTCATGCTGCGATCTAGCCCTTTTTTTTATTATTATTTCTTTTTTTCCCCTCTTCCTTCTGACGCACTGCTAGGGCCATGGAGCAGATTGATTGCAGTACAGAGCAGAAACAAAGTTCTTGTTTCCTGAGCACCAGCGCATCAGGAGAAATCAAACCTAATGCTTATTTTCTAGAATAGCATTAAGTTTTATGAAGAAATGAATTGTTCAGCTGGCCTCTTAATCTAGATGACAGTTTTATTACAATTAAAATATCACCTCTAGGAGGCCTTTTGTTTGGATTTGACAGATTTTATTGTGTTTATATAGGCTAATGAAGCAGAATGAAATTATGCAGCTTATATTAAATTTAAATGACTGATTTATTGTATTTAAAACCCTAAATTTATCATGCATGTTCTTTAATGCCACACAAACTGCATTAGTTCACTGCTGGTTTATATTTTACTTCGTTGATTTGCCCAATTGAATAAGGTTTTGTGAATGCACTAAAACAAGGTGAATTAATGTCCATATGGTTAAAACAGGAAAGACTGTCTTTAAGCATTTTAGAAGGGTAAAAATGTTGTGATGCTCGGGCTAGCCTGTGTCAATTGCTCTAATTTCAAGGTGATTTCACTGAAGGGCTTTAATTTGAGCCTTTTTCAACTGAACTCAACCTTCTACCCTCTCGTTTTTGTTCTTGAGCTTGCTTGTTACTTATTTTTATTGATCGAGCAAACTCTCTTGTTCCTCATCAAACACGCAGCTCAAATAGTCCTTAGTGCATACAATATTCCATAGAAAGGAGCAGTGAGTACCGGGGTTTCCACCTAAGTACTGAGCTGGTCACCATAAATCTGAATGCAACCTGATTCATGTAATCTTAATATTTTCCAATGATGGAATTCCTTTCACTTTACTTTAGTTTCCATCCCATGGATGCTTACAGCTCATCTTATTATTCTACCTTTTCTTCCTTCATTAACGGAGAAAATTACATATATGGTGAGATTCACTGGATATGTATTTTAGATACTGACTTTAGGATCAGATGGGTTGTGCTGTAATGCCTCTACTCCTTTCAATACAGAGGAAGCCAAAGGTGACTAGTTCAGATGTAAAAGACATCTACAGTGCAGAAATCTGTTTAGTCAGATTAATCCCATGGCTAATATCTGAAATATTGCTAAGATATGTTCCAAGCACAGTGAATACTGGTGATTTTTAATGTCAATACAAGCATAACCGAAGGACTTGGGATAAAACGCTTTGTAAATCAACCTCCAAAACAAATAACTGGAATCACTGCTATTAGGGTGTGTCAGACAATTCTAGGAAGCTCTAAGTAGACCAAGAAGTGCTATTTAAGAATAGCAATTTTGCTGAAAAATTTACTTTCAGGGAATAAATTAATTTCATATATCCAGTTTGAATATGATAACCAATTTTGGCTAGAGAAACTACGGAAGGAGAGTTTCAGGAGATCATTTTTGTTCCTTAACAGCAGTGCTTGGTGAACTCATGACATTACTGATTTATTTTCCTTTCTAGTATTGCTGTATCTTCAGCTTTGTTTTCCACTTTTGCTATTAGCTCATTGACATATAGTGTTTCATACATAATACTATGGGGAAAGAAAGACATTGGGGCTGATTTTCTGCTCAATTATTAAAGTGGTATGACAGAGTGAACAACTTAAATGATTTCTGTGATTAAATGTATTGTGTAAAAATCCAGATATTTGTGGGTATGAGTAAGTTGGATCTAGGAGTCAGCTTTAGTTTCTAGGACTCTATGCAGGATGATGAATCTCATTGCCCTCATCCGTCATCTCCCATAGGGTCCATAGGGTCCGTAGTATGTGGATTTGTCTTGCCTGTGGGTGGCATCCACCAGTGTCATCAGCAGAAGGCTTCAATTGTGCTGATATCAGCTTCTGTTCAGCAAAAGCAAAGATTCAGTAACTTGCATTCTTTTATGGTGCCTATTTGAACTGTAGAAAAGTAAGTCTAAGCAGGAAATAAGGTGGAAATAGGTTCCTGGCAGATCTTTCGTACTTCTTGCAAATTCCTTGTTGAGCCATGAAAAACACATAAGCTCACAGATTTGTTGAGTACCTACAATGTACAGGGATTTGGCAACTGCCATGCGTCAGAGGTAGGGAATCCCAGCAAACAGGATCTTCTTTAAAATATAAAACCTCTGATTGTGAAATATTTGGGTTTTATATTTGATGTGAGGAGCAGCTGTGTCTGGTCATTAAAATTCAGCATGAATTTTCCTGTGTACCTCACTTGAGGAAATAACACTTCTCACCCATTGAATTTCCGGTGAGAATGGTTAACACACCATGTTAGAACATGCAGAACCCAATACTGAAAAGTACAACTGATTTAAAATAATATAGTTGTCCTCCCTAAAATCAAGTGGTCAGGTTATGTCCAGTCCTGCAGCAAAGGGCCTAGACCAAAGTTCCATGTTGTCCCTTTCAAAATTTCTAGTCTGAGCACAGATTTGTGTTCAGACAGGTTCAAGGTCCTGCCCATGGATCACATGAAGAGCCCATAAGCCCTGTCAATGAAGAATATGAGTTGCCACAGGAACCTTTATTACAGTACAAAAAAAAAAACAAAACCGAAAACCAAAGACTAACATGCCTTTGAGTAGGGGAACAACATACTTACGCCCTGGAGCAGCAGCACCTATTCTTTGCTGTCTGACTTGCCTGGCTTCTGTCCTTTTCGTTCTAAATAAATCACAGTTATGCAAAGCACCTTATGAGCAAAGTTGTTTCTGTGTGCTAATGATGTGCTTTCCCACTTGTCATTGTTCAATAATGCTTAGGTATTTTGCAGCAGACAATTTGTTGCAAAATAGATATCAGTTTGCAGTATGGAAAAAGATGAAGAGTTCTTGACAAAGAAGGAAAAAGTTCTTTCTGTAAGCTTATGTAGAGAATACCTACCAAGGAAGGGTCTGGTCTCTATGTTTGGATCAGCTATAAGTTGGACACAATATCCTTGAAAGTGATGAAGCTGTTCAGAGTTAGAGATATGAAAAAGTCTCTACAGACATTTGATGCTGTAGACATTGCATTGTCATGCTTATCTGGGTATAACAGGATTTTGGTGGTTTCCATGTGATAATTGAATAACTTTCTAGTTTCTTAGGACAGCAAAATTAAACAAGTAAATATGTGATCATCTGCTGCTTTCCTCCTCGTTTTTGTGATGAGTAGCTCACTGCTTTTTCCTCTGGAAAGTTTTGGGTGCGACTTGGACAAGACAACCTCACAGAGGGCCTGAGATCCACAGAGGACTGACTCTACTTCAAACTAACTGAACAAAGACCTAAAGTTTTAAAATTTTTATTGACAGCTCATACTGTTAGAGATTCCATACTTTCATTTTAATGCTGTTATTTTCATTTTTCATTAAGTCATTTGAATTAGAAAAAGAAGATTCCGTTCTGCAGTTTATGGGCAGAAACCTGTATGTTACTGTATTTAATCAGGGCTGTTACAACCATTGAGACCGTGCAGCCCAGGTTGTACAGGGTAAGACTATATGGAGCACAAGCGAATATGCCAAAAAAGCCATCAGCCCCTACAGTTGCCAGAAAAAGTGTTAATATTTTTCTCTGTTCTAGTAGAAGCTCATTGGGATATGCAAAACTCGTTCGTTAAGCACCGCTGCAGAGTGACAGATGCTGACATATATAATTTGACAGCTGCAAATACCAGGTACTAGAGAGTGTCATTTCCCATAAGTATAAAAAAATGGGTCATTATTCTCTGACAGATTAAAAACCAAGTACTATGAATAAATGAATCAGTAATCCTGCGTACTTTAAAAGAAAAATAGAACATTCTTCTTCTTCTTCCAGAAATAAAGGTGATTTCCTTTGTTCTCCTCTCACCTACGTGCATCACCATCAACTGCCAACCCACTGACGAGGTAGAGCAGAGGAGGGAGTCGCTCGCACCACCTACTTAAGGCATTTAAGAACTTTCTGGTTCTGGATGAGGGAGGCTGACTCCCTAGGTAGACAGTGCAGAAATGGCACGTGCATCCAGCAGGTAGTCCAGAGGGGAGGCTTATGGTCTTTTGATTGCAAGAGGGTCCCAGCAGCGCAGGCTAGCTGCCAGATATGAAGGGTGGAAATATTTGCCTCTCAAGGGTTACCTGTCCTGCTTTGTGCTGATCGATAGGACCCACGCAGTTACATGGCCCCCATAGGAAGGCCTCAGCTGTGACTGTTTCTTGCCTTTCATTCTGAGCCCACATTTCTACTGCTGGGGCATTGGCCACACTGGCCTTCCTCAGGCAGTCAGCTAACAGCGGGGGGACCCCTGAGATTTTGGAAGGAGCACTGTTAGATACCTTTGTCCTGCTCAGCGCTGGGCGAAATCTATCCAGTGGTTGGAAGTGAAGCGCAGGCGGGAAGCAGGGACAGATCACACTCAGTTGAGCTCCGCTGGGGCTGCGCTTGCTGGGCTCGCTGCAGGGGATGTGTCTTACTGGGGGCTGGAGTGATTCTCTGCCTGATGCGGCCTGAGTCCTAAAACAAGTCACCGGGCACCATTCCCAATGTGAATACACTTAGCAATTTAACAGGATTCTAGATGATGCCAAATTGGTTTCCAGTGCCTCTCTGAACTGACCAGCCTTGCACCTACAAAGTATGGTGACACTGTACCCTACAAATAACAGTTAAAACATGGCTATAACACACCTTCTTTCCTCCCTCCTACCTGATTATCAGACCCATCCTCACAATAACGTTATACTGCACTTGATGTTCTTGAGACTCAAGGCTGCTCTCCAGCTGAGGTGGTGGATATTGTCCAGTCACAATAACTCCATCATTCTCTTGGAATGGAGTGTGGCAGGATCTATGGCAGTGCCTTTGAGTCACTGGAAAAGTCACCTGAAGAGAGGACATTTCTTGACATGTAGTTAAGTAGGCTCTGACAATCCTTCCCAGGAGCTCTGCAAGAGCCAAGCAGCTCTTTGCTGCCTGAGAAAAGTGCTCTTTAGTGTCTTTTGGGACAATGTTTTCTTTTGTGCATTAGGTACTTTCACAAAGAAGCATTATTTATTGATTTATTTCAGCTTCTTTAAATCTACATGCCTCAGATGTACCACAAGATAGGGCCATCACGACTGACAAGTTTGAGATCTTGTATAATGGAGACCCCACAGAATTTCACTAATTCCTACATTAAGGACTTGCTCTTTTTTTTTTTTCATATAAGCACAATTGCTCAGATATAAGAGAATAAACTAATTCCTTCACCCATTACTTACTCAACCTGTGTTCCCATGTTGTTAAGATTTTTAACCAAATACTTAAAGATTTTCAGTGAATATTATAATGTAACTCACATTATACTGCCAGAGCGATTCAGATGCTTTGGCAAATCAAGTCATGTTTAAGATCTGTTCTTTGTGTTGATTTTTAGTAAATTATGCTTGCTACCCTCTTTGTGTGTAGCAGATTAATTACAAGCATGACAAAACCAACAGGAAAAACAACATTGAAGTTAATGGTGGATTTCCTATAATTTTGGGGGTTCAAGACATTTTTTTCACATGTCTTCCACATTTAGCATAGTAACCTTCTGGTCTGTGACTGGGCTCCTAGGAGCTATCATAAATAATAATTAGATGGAAGCTAAAACAGCATGACTGTACTTAAAAAAATATGCATAATTACAAATGTGTCTGTATCAGTGGGAGTGAAAGAAAGTGAATATCCTTCAAAATATTCAGATTTTAATACATCCTTAGTCAGAGATCATAAGTATTTGTTTAAGGGATGGATTAAAAGGAACTCTTACCCTAATCCCCAACCCACTTGTTTCTTCTTCCATATTTGACTAGTGGCAGCGGTTCAGTGATCTACAGAATTGGTTGAGGTTTTCCCATGTTTCATTCTTAGAAGATTTCATCTTCAGGCTGCAAGTCATTGGGCTGAACTGGTTAAAGGGAGCATTGCTGGGTATGTCACACCAGTCTTCGTGAACTCAGCCTCATCCTACCCATGGTATAAGATGTCAGCCTTTCATCACTAGTTCCATTTAAAGACAGATACTTGGACTGTTGGTTGGGTATATTCTTGGCTTCAGGAACATACTTTTGAAGTCTTTGAAGACAAGAAGCATTGGAACAGGTTTGCAGCTAGGAGATTCCAGGCAAAGCTGTGTAGCCAGCATTGCAGAGCTGAAATGAATGCTTTCCTCAGGCTCTTAAGCTCCACATTAATCAAGTCAAATATGAGAGAGCTGTTAAATATTGTTATCAATGATTACTTAGGCAAGGCCCAAACTTCTATACATTTATAGCATATGCGGGATACATGTATTTACAGTAACATTGCTTAACTTTCATAAAATATAGGTAACTTTTAAAAATTCCTATATCATAAACAATACAGTTAATGCATTTTTAGCACTTCAAGAGCCAAGATCTAAAAGAGAAAGAAAACGATCAAACCAAAAAGTAAGGTCAAAAGCTTTTATTGAGGGACCTGGGATGTATGCCTACATGTTATAATTTTCTTCTTTTAGTTCTAGGTGTTGGTAATGCAATTTCCCTTTGGTACAGCAGATGGCTGCAGTAACAATACGTCTGTCTCGTTAGTATTTGTTGGCAGTCTGGTTCGCTTTTGTGTGCATAAAGTAGAAAGGAGTTTTTAAAGGCAATAGTTCAGGATGTGCGGTGCGTGGAGCGTTAGTAGTGTGGTTGAGACACTGCTGGCAGCAGGAGTCTGCAAAGAAACCATCGTATCAGAACAAAAACAGCTGTCTGCCAGCACCATAAACTTTAGGAAATGTTGTGGGTGATTAGTTGCTGCTCCTAATGTGTGAAAGTTGGCCTGTCTGCATACAGGCAAAATAAACTCCCTTTTTACTTCTTGCCACTCATACACAGAAATCACAGGACATTATGGGATTGATTATAAGCCATAAAAGCCAGGAAGTTCAGCCTTGGAGTGAAAACCATGGCAGTGACTGTCTCTTTCTATTTGGATGCCATTGTGTGAAAAGCTAAGGTGAAATGAAAAGGGACCGGAAACAAACCTCAAATGGAGAATGGGACAAAACTGATGGGAAAAGCATCTCATTCAGGAAGGAACACTCCAGCATATAATATAAGGCACCTGGTCTCTCTGGAACTTTTGGGGGTTTTAAGTAAACATTAGTAGTCCTGAGACAATAGCATGAGAACCGTCCAGCAAACACACCTTCTGCTGAGTGCCCCAAAGTCTTTTTCCCCAAAGAAAGACATCCTTCCCATTTCCACCATCCCACCAGCCAGAATGTTCTGAATAAACACCACTTCTACAAGAGCTAAAAAGAATCTGGGATGATTGCAAAGAAGAGAATACGAAAGGATTTTTTGGTTATGAAACCATTCAGTTACATTTGTCTTGAATAAACTGTTTCACAGGTCGTCTAAAAATTGAATCAACTGTGATCGTAAATCTGGGAATTTAACATGGATTAAAATTATTCTTTTCTGCTGCAAGGCAGTTTGAATGTTGGGGGGTTTTGGTTTTGGTTTTGTTTTTTTTTTATTTCTGTGAGGGATTTCTCTTGCTGAATTGATTATGAAATAGGTGTGAGAACCAAGGGCAGAAGGTGAGGATATTTAATTTATTTCTTTTATATACCTTCTGCTTTAAGCAATCATAACAAAGATAAATATTTATATAGCACCTGCCAGTCTATGGCTTAAGAGCACTTAACAGCCTTTAATATACACGATTGCACAGAAATGGAAATAAATACAATTTAGGGTAAAAGGTAATTTCTAGCTGTTAGCAATGCTGGAAAACAGAAAGTAAACAGGGTTTAGAGCAAAGTGAACCAGAACTATTCGAAGTAGGAACTTACTAAAAGACCAAAGCTAATACTTCCACTGTTGCAAAATTTGTCAGCGGGAATTTCAAAGCCTGATTTTTCTTATCTTTCATAAACAGGCTATAAATCTTAGGCCCCACAAAGTAAATAGATGGTACTTGTCTAACAAAGGACAAGATTTTATTCCCCCAATTTAGTAAGATACAGCCTTGGAAGAAATGGTAAGATCTAAGTACCTGCAAGGGGTTAAGAGGGGCCGTAGAAATGACTAATGCCTAAGCAATAAAACGGAATTCTTGAGTGAGGGGAGACCGCAATATTTTTGAGTGCTTTTTCCTCACAAAAATGTCACAAAAAGATTTTCTTTCATTCAGCATTACCTACCTGATTGTATTTGCAAGAAAAGTAAAGGAAATGAAGACTTTTACTCTCGGAAATGCCATTTTCATTTTTTAATGCTAGTCAGCAGCCCAGTGATTTAGGGGTCATTCTCAGGAGAATACCAGGACTAGCAGATGATATCAGAGGGAACTTTAATGTCTTCAGTTCTTGCAGGTCAACATTGACTAAATAATTAATGATTTGCTAGAGAAAGCCAGGGGAAAGCAGAACCACAGGCCTTAGGAAAAAGTCCTAGAGGTTGTTGCAGAAAGTCGCTCATTCTGTGAAATGCATATTTAGTATTTGTGGAAAGTAGGACACCTCCGAGAGGAAGGCTTGAAAGAGCCCTGATCCAAAGGCCCTGTCTCACAGGACAAATTTATTTCATAAACATAAGCAAACTGCTAACTTTTGCATGTGTAACCTTAATTATAGCAAAATTTAACTTTTTTTTTCTTTTAAGTCAGATTTTTCTGCTTACTGGGGAAAATATTTTAAGAATCAATTTAAATATCCTAAATGATTGTGTATATATAGTACAAATATGTTAAATTTAACCTTTGAAGTAGTTCTTAGCTCTTTTGCTTCCAAAATGAAATCAACTGAATAAAAATTGCTCTGGATTAAAGAATCATACTCAGTATTTCACTCTTGGCAAAGAGAGACCTCAGTCCAGGGCTGTAAAGGTACCTGTTTTGTAATATGGAGTTTTAAGCTCTAACAACTTCAAATGAGGTTTCACAAAATCTCTATCACGTCTCTCAGATCCCTCAGGGTTAGTAGGAATCAAAGTATTCACTGCCAGACACGTTGATCCAAACCAGCTGGTACAGAGCAGTACGTGCTACGCCCTGGTCCTGAGATGCTCTAGCTCTATAGGTACAACACTTACCCTCTGCTCATCTTTTCTCCACCCTTACTAGAAGGGATGCTGCAAGCTATGAGCATGCCAGCTGGCTAGCCCAAGCAATAGGTTGCGTTGCGTCCTGTTCTGGATCCATATCTGTCAGAGCCAGCTAGAGATCTCTAAATAAGTGTGCTGTGCTGTGCCATGCCCCCCTAAGTTTTTGGAGACAGCCTGCAGCGCATGGGAGAACTTGGTCTGTCCTAGCCTCCTGACACCCACCTCCCACCTTTTGGGGCTCACTTACCAGACCTCTCCCCAGCCTGAGCCGGTGCTTTGGCATTGCTGAACGACCTGTTACCTGTTCTTGCAGGTAGATGACCCAGGAAGAAGTGATGCACCTGAAGAGCAATACCTAGCTGTAAGACCCTGCTCAGCCTGGAGCTATCAGCAGTCACAAAGCTAGCTCTCAAGGGCCCTGCACTGGCCCTCAGGCTAAGAAAGAGCAGAGAGAAAAGCTCTCTTTGCCTCTTCTGCTGAAGCTGGGCCACAGGAATACATGATTTAGGAGGTATGGAAAGAGAAACATGAGTGTATAGGTTATTTGCTGTGGCACTTACTTCGGGGAAAAGAGACTTCGATTCTGACCTTCTTCCCAAGCCTGGTAATATACTGTATGTTGAAGAAAAGTAAGTAAAATACATAGGCAGAGTTGGGAGAAGGAGTAGGAATGCAGAGCTTCCTTCTCCTAGTAACTGCAGTATTTTCTCTCTTCTCCCTCCAGCCTTACCCATGTTAATTTTCCTTGGGGGAGTGCTGGGATGAGGGGGTGTCAGTCTCCTGAAAAGGAGTGTGGGGGACGGAAAGCCCTGAGCTCTCATTTTCTGCTTCCTGCGCAATGCTCTAAGCACACGTAAGATGCAGGCTGCAGCGCCAGAAGTGTTTCCACAAGTTCTCAGGCATTTTTCACAATGAAAGAATGAGCAAGTAAGCTGTGCTCTAAGGCTTTGCTCAGGCATGCTGTCCACAGGGACAGGAGACTTCTACGATCTCCAGTGCAGGGAAGAGGTGAGATTTTAAGATCTTCTCTGGTGTTTTTCAGTAGCCATTATCAGCTTTTTGCCTGCTCTGTGTGCCGGCTGCAGTGAAACACAGTCCTTAGCAGTCAGTTCTCGTTATAGTTTTAAAAGGTTATTTAAGCACCTAACTCGGGGTTGTAAACTGCGCAGAAGCCTAAAGGTTACGTATGGTAATGTCGCCCACCGAGGAGCCTGTGCTGCTTCCTAGATTTGACCAAATGTTTTACAGGGAAGGCCTTTTACTCAGTTCTTTCACAGCGTTTATTATATACCATCACAAAATAAGAGATTTCCATGCTCTAAGGGCCTTTGTGCATTCTCTGCACAAACCTTGCTACCCCGGGGGGAGCGCTTATGCAGATAGGAATGACAGTAAAGAAAGAGGAGAAGAAAAATATCAGGACAGAAGAACAAAACTGCATTTCTTCCAGCTCCATCAGCTTGGCTATATTTTCTTCCTGACGGCAACTTTGAAATGGCAAAGGAATTCCTTCTTCTAGCTCTTCCTGTGACCTAAATGCATAATTGATTAAAATGTATCGGTTACATGAAAGCCTCACAGAAACTGCCAGGAAAGCATTGCAGATTATTTTTTCCTCCTTTTGCCACTGTGTTTTTACAGATGTGATATGTGGTTTAGGAAGCCAAAGCAGACAGTCGTGCTTTAGCCCTGCCAAATAGTCCAAACAAAGAAAAAGGTTTCTTTCTCCCCGCTCCCTTTCCCTCCACAGTATCAGTGTATCAAGCTAAAAAATAAAATAAAATTAAAAATTAGAAACCGAGAAAACTCGTGAGAATAACTACACACTTTGAGCAAACAATTAAACAGCTTTGATTCCTACAAAGACTCAGAGGTCAGCGGGCAGCAAGGACACCCCAATGGCCTTCTTCAGCCTGCCCAGGGCTGGTGGCACCAGCGCTGCAGCCGCCGCCACGCCAGGATTTGAATGCCATCTAGTGGGCCTGCGCCACAGGCCCGTTAGATTAAATCCCTGCTCGCTGCCCTCACGCCGATTCATCAATATTGTGGCTGAACCCAGAGCCAGTGAACCACAAAACAGGCAGAGCAATGGGTGCGGCAGCAGCGGGCGAGGGGAGCGCTGGCCCCGGCATGTTGCAGGGGCGCTTGGGACAGCGTCCGCTGGTTTGGAGGCCGCACAGAGTGCCCGCATGCCGCTGCTGTTTCTCCTCATGCACACAAGGACCTCAGCCTCTCTCAAGTGTCCTCTGGTACTTGAATACCCTTATAACAGATAAGATCTTCTCTTTGAAGCTCACAGAAAATCTAAATGCAAAGAATTGCAGGGGTCCTTTTGGTGTTTCAGGAAAGAGATGAGGCTAGATCGTGGCTGGCTGCTGTGATAAATGGCCAGCCCGTCGTGCTAGGTGCAGGTGGGGCTGCAGCAAATGTAATGACAGATTCGGGTTTCCACTGATCTGGAAAAGGCTAACTGTGTGCATCCATAGGAAAATAAGCTAACTGTGATTCCCAGCATGGCTGTGCAGTGCGATGCAGTTACTCATCGCATACTCCTCCGCTGACAAGCTGCGAGCTTTACAGGAAAGAGCAGTAGGAAGGAAATGGTCAGCCAGACCTTCTGAGGACCGGCTAAAAGGTCAGTCCCAACAGGGAGGATCCTCGGGCAAGTATCACTGTTCTCCACCTTTTTCTTCTGTGCAGTTCTGTTCCCAGAGCCCTACAGCGCAGGGACAATGGAGATGGGAGGAGGTGGTGGCGGCGCTGGCCTCCGGCTGCGCTGGGGAGGAGGTGTCCGCACTGTTGCTCTAATTTCTGTTGCACGTCGCTCTAGGTAAAGAAGAGCACCTAGCATTTCTGAGCATGGAGCTTGGTGTGCCGGTGGTTTGAGGGAAGGGAGTGGTGCAGGTCAGGCTTTGCTGTGGGGTCTTTGTGCTGGGAACGAAATGAGTGCATACCTAAATGTATTGCCGAGGGAGCATACAGGATGAAGGCGTTACACTGGTGGGGGCAGAGGTGGAAACAGTCAATCACTTGTTTCTTGGCCTTACCTTGTGTCAAGAGTGAGTTGCAATTCTTCATTCAAGAGCGAGCTGCATTGTGTGATCCATGGAAGGGCAGGTCCTGTACTTGGCTGTGAAGCGCTGGCCACCAGGCAGTTGTACCTGCTCCAGCATTCCCCTTTGCCACAGCAAAACATTTCAGTCTTGCCCTTACTCCCTCCATGTCCATCAATCACAGCTGTTCCAGGTTTTTATGCTGGAGAGGATGGTCAGTGTTAACAGGCTGATGTAAAGAGCTCATGCGTCCCACACTAGGTCTAGCGTAACTCTGGGCACCGACAACAGAAACTGTGGAAGCTGGTCTTCCTGGTGGGTGCTGCCTCCTGGTGTGGAGGATGGATGTACATTCAACCTTACCTCTCCACAGGTATTCTGGGCTGGATGTCCAGCTGGATTTCACAACATTTGGGTTTGGCATAGACACCAGCCACTTCTCACAATTCCCTGGTTTCCCTGCACAAACAGACTTACCTCCAGAACACAAAGTTTCAGCATCCCCTTGGGAGGCAGGAGCCTTAAGTTCAGTTCTTGCCTCTCCATCCAGTGAGCAAATGTAACCACTGCCAAAAAGGCTGGTTTATTCCTCAATCTGATGGGTATTTTCTTGGAGAATGAAACAACAAAATACTTCATAGCCTCATGAACAGGACTTCCTTCTGAGAAAAAGGCATCTTGGCAAGGGAATAGTTCCCCCTCTCCCACCACGTTATAGAAGCTTGAGCACCAAGAAGCCAGCAGTATAACATGGCACCAGAAGAAGAGTAAATGAGGAAGAATCTGATACTACTGTCTGTTTGTACCAGGCCACCAGATGAACAGGCTGGCTTCTGGTTCTGATCCCACACGTTTACAATTCACCAGCACTGAGTGTGCATTCAGTGGAATAATGCTGGGAACTAGACTATTGCTTTAGTTATTTACTTTGTTCCTGGCAAATATGCATTCTGTATGGTAGTCCCACTTCAACAGAAAGAGCAGATATGTGTTGATTTGTTTGGGGTTAGGGATTTTTTGGGGTTATTAAAGACAAGCTGCAGTGGAGAGGCAGTGGGCTGGGACTGGAGGCTGAGCCAGGAGAAAGGCAGAAGCCTCAGAGCAGAGCAGGGAAATGAGAAAAGGAGGGGAGAGAGACTTACCTGCTACACCTGGTTATCCTTACGCAGAAGGAAACCTGGTACACTTGGAAGGGTGTCTGTGTATCTGTAAGGAGGCAGTCTGGCACAGCGAGATTTACTGAACAGGAGTTGCTGTAGCTGTTGAAAGTGCAGGGATTTCTACTGCCCAAACCCAGTCTGGCAGAGAGAAAGGGAATGGTTTCATGTATGCCTCTGAAGATTTGGAAAGGAGGGGTGCAGCAGAGACTGTGACTTATTCCTCGCACTCCTGTGACTAGTGCTTTTGTTCCTCAAAAGCTGACATGTGGCCAAAACATAATTCAGATCCAATCTTGATTATCTGTGATGGGGAAAACCAGACTGTTTATACCTTTGTTCTACCTCTAATTATAATACTGCTTGAATTAATTAATTAATGTGATTAAACAGGTGCTTAAAAATAGGATAGAGATTAAAAATCATTAATTACTATAATAATCCAAGTTTTAATTGAATTAAAGCAGCGATCACATAGATGAAGATTAAATATTCTGGTCAATGACAAATGGATGTCAGGATTGTTCTTTGGCTTCATTTGTTGAGGGTATTTTCCAACCATTTTGCCATTTGAATATTCAGTGTCAGTGAAAAAACCTCAAGAAATCTGAAACTGTGAACTAACTGTTTAGTAGTCTGGAACCAGGCTATTCAAAGTAAGGAATTTTACAGAGGCAACCTCAGGCTTCATCCATTCTGTTCCTGTAACAGTAATTTCATGAAGCCAAGTCCTGTGTTCAGGCTATAGCAATGCCTAAAATTGTGATGTACCTGCCTCCCCCCTCCTTCCTCAAATATGGTAGTTATGAGAGTGTATGAAGGAGCCTAAGTTCCCTGTAAAAATGAAGATATAGAGTCTGTATCCCAACATCACTCCGACTAGCCAGCTGAGACATCTCTACGGAGAAGTCTACATATGCTTGTAGGACAGTGCTCCTCCTTCTGGCTTGCTAGAAAGCCAACCAGAACAGCAGTTAGCAAAGAGGGAGCTGCACTTACACCAGGAGGTCAGGTGCCACGCAAGACCTAGAAAAGCCTTTATTATGGTGATTAGGACATTTACCTAATGTTACAAGGGGATCCCAGCACTACCTTATCCCAAGAACCTCTGACCATGAGGCTACAATGAGAAAGGTAAGGGCTGGTGATGGCACTTCACATGCTTTCTGTCCTGGTTTCAGCTGAGATAGAGTTAATTTTCTTCAAGAAAGTCAGTATGGGGCTGTGTTTTTGATTTGTGCTGGAAGCAGCAGTGATAGTGGAGATGTTTTTGCTGTTGTTGGGTGATGTTTACACAGAGCCAAGGACTTTTCGGCTTCTCGCACCGTCCCANGCTTTCCTTTTCGTGGATCATAGTGCTGAGCAGGGCTATTCTGGAGCCTTTGGTAGAGTTTGTGTCCTCCACTTTGTCTCAGAACTGCGGTAGACCTCAGATGTCTCTTTTCCCAGGCCAGGGAACTTCAAGAGATTGGTTTCCCCCTCTAATTCATTCAGAGCTTTTGGTGCCCAATGGTCATCTAATGTGAGAGTTAGGTGAGTAAAATTTGTCTCTAGGCAAAATGCAGCTTTGGTTATGATCTAAACATAAATAGAATTTATAAATCATAAGGCTTCATAACACAGAAATACCTTTCTGTGTTACCTGGTGGCAAACTTTAGAAGTAGAGAACTACAGTTCATCTCACATTTTAATTATTTGAAATGGTCCTTTCCCATGGCACCATTACTGCAGGCACTCATTTCTGCTGCATTTATAAAACGAGAAACACTCAGCTAGCATTTGATGCACCAGCCCTGCAGCACTCTACATCAAATTGTGTGCAGCACAGTCACAGTCTAGTTCTAACTAGCAGCTGTTGAAAGGAAGAGCTTCAAAGGGGTGAAAAGTTGTCTTTCAGAATATATTAGGAAAGAAAAATGGTAACATTGGTTGTACTCAATAGAAACAGATATGATTTTAGCTTTAATTTAGGTATTACTCCTTCCTGGTGATGAAACTAGCCAGTGAACGCTTCACAGGGGATGGTCCTTCTGAGAGGTAGGTGCCTCTATGGATGTAACATTGAGACAACGACACAACTTTACATAGCTAAAATAGTTGACTGTCTAGTTTCCTAAGCAATCTGCAAGTTTTTTTTTCTGTGCCTTTTGCTGAATCTTTGTGGATTAAGAAAGGCTGGTTAATCTGCAGGGTATGCGCTCTATAATGACGGCTGGCCCACGCAGACATCGCTCTACATGCTGTGCAAGCCAGAAACGGACTGCAGGGGCTTTGCAAATCCCCACAAAGAGCCGTGCACTGATTGTTCAGGCTGCAGAACCATTTCTCAAATGAAACACAGCTGAAGAAGTGCCAAATAGCAATTCTCCCCAATCTGGCTGTTACATATGCTACTGTCTTCCTAACCAGTTAACTGCTGCGGCTGGGGAAAGCACTGTATCCGTAGGAACACTCAGATTGTTTTGACCCTGACTATACGAGATAATTCTGAGTGTAGCAAGGGCTGAAATCATTAACAGTGCTCAAACTGTGCTTATAATGTGCTCAGACTGAGCATATTCATTATGGTCAGAATGCAAGAAAGATTAAAGGAGGGATGCAGAGTTGACCAAATGCTGCAGCTACAATTTCTGTCTAATTTTGCCCAAGAGCCCATACCGCTTCAGGATGCAGGTGTCTCAGTCATGACCCAGATCCTGGTTGCCTTTGCTGTCAAGTCACTAGTTACTGGTTGATATGGTGAACATGTATAACCTGATCTGCGGAAATGCAGCAGCTATTTTCCTAAAAAGTCTGTATTTTTGGCATTGCATTAAGACAGTAAGCCAAAAAAAAACCCAATCAAAAAACTCAGTGCAGTATACCAGTGTTTGCCATGCCCTCCAGCAGCAATACAAGATCCTGTATACAGTGAGAGAGGATCATCCACCTCCGGTGCACCTTTCTTGTGTGGGATATGAGTGTCTGTAAGACTGTGCTTGGTGGCCATCCGGACCACAACAGTGGAGAGGAGTTGGAAGCAAGATCATGTTGGAATAGAGGAGCAGGGCAGCACAGGGGAATAATGTTGCCTGTAGGAAATACATGGGGAGGAGGGGACTTCTAAAAGAGCAAAAAGGCACACAGATGGCAACAGCTATTTGGTTCAGATGAAACGGCCAGGATAGACGGTGCACAGCTGTACCAGGCCAGCGCTGAATTCCTCTCAACTTTTTCTCTTCCACTTCCCAGCTGTGCCACCACAAGTGATGATAGGTAGGCCTAAGGCTCGGTCCCTCATGACTGACTACAAGCTACAGGAACTGTGACTACTTAAGTCACTGCACGCCTGATGCCTCCTGGCTTTTCGGTGTGTATGTCAGGCCATGCTAGGGCCACAGCAATCTGTGGAAGAAACTGGAGGCCCCGGGATTCCAGCACCAGCTTCTGAAATGAGTAATTTAATGTAAACTAGGATATTGCTGATACATCAATGTTACCAAACTTGTTCTCTGGACCACATCCTGAAACCTGTAATGCTTCTTTTGGATAAACCATTGATTAAGGTTTCATTTGTGCCATTCTACTTGCTTGGTCAGTAAGTCAGTTAGGATGAAGCCTATATTCTTTGCTATTACCTAAAAGTGAGCCTCTGACAGAGATTTAAGGGATGTTTCATCCAATTAAATGTGCATGATTAAACCTGTCATTTTCAGTCTTTGAGCTTAGCTCTGAATTAAAGTGAAACTGAAAAATATCTACAAAAACTGAAATCATAAGAGCTTTGCAAGATCTAGCTTTAAAGAAGTTTCATGATTACTGTAAACAGAACAACATGGCAGGAGAAAACTTTTTTCTTCTCTTTCTAGATTTCTTTAATAAAGGATTCATGATACTGAAGTAAAAAACATTTCTCTGAAAATAAACAGCCATAGTCAAGGCTGATTCTTTGAAGTGCACTGCGTGAACCTAACTTGCTACTTCATATTAACCTAACCCATAACTGAATTAGATATCCCAAATAATTCATCAGATCTGAGTTATCCGTGTAAGTGGGCAAAGGAAACATCAAAACCATACAGAGACATTAAATGAAATACTTCTCCAATTAATACAATGTTCAATAAACGTTTCCAGTACTGTAAGTCAGTTTTATTTAAAAAATAGAGTCCAAACATTGTTTCTGATAAGGTGCAACATATATAATGTTTTCTACAATTAAAAACAAAAATAAAGCAAAACAATATTCATAATTATAGTGTCATTCCAACACAGAATCAGTGGGTCTCCTGTAATTCTTACACATTCGTTTTCTGCTTCATCAAAGCATAAGACAATAATTAGTATCACTGTGACAGCCAAAGGGTCTGGCTGATGTTGTTCATGTTCTGTACTTTAATAAACAAACCTTCTGGTACAGATTGCTTCAAGTACACATCAGAAGCTGAACATAACTGAACACAGTTCATGCAAAACAAAGGTACAATACTGAACTTGCTTCATCCAAACATTTTTGTTCTTTTGTTTAGTTTGGTGTCTTCAAAGTCCAACTGCTTGAACATGAGGACTGAACTGAGGGAGGACTATATACTAACATACATACGTTGCTCTTAGATTGATCAGGCTACGTGACTATCTTGAGCTCTAAAAATTCAAATAAATATTTAAGGCTGAGATCTATGCCTCTTGGAGTCTATTCAGTAACTTCTGAGACATACTTGGGAATACAGATGGAAAACAGTGATGGATAATGGGCTTGTTATGGGGAAATACATTAAATCATTACATCAGAACTGCATTTTTTGAGAAAAGCATGTTATTAATTTGTATTAAGGTTGTTCCCCATTCAGCCACTCAAGATAAAACAGCAATGAAGACTGTATCATGGAGGAAGTTCAAAAGAAAGAGTTACAGCCAATTACCATCTCTGGAAGTGTCTGAAGTGCTGTTTTCTAATTAGCAAATTCTGTTCAGTTTCAAAACCCTTCTTGTCATTCCAGTATCACCTCAGCCTTGATAATGCCAGGCAGCTGAAATTAGCTGTGACTATGCCAATTCTGAAGTGCTAGATATCAGTCCCTGCTCTAGGAGGGTTTAATATATTTTGAACAGATTGGTACAAGGAGCAGCAAGTCTAATCATCCGCATACAGTCACACATCCAAAGCTTTTATCCTTGACCCCTTAGATATTTAAACCATTCCATCTAAAGAGGAAGATGTTTGATAGAAAAGAGCTATACACCCATTTACCTGCCTTCTGCTTGGGTTTAGTCCCAGAGTCAAACTGTACCCCAATAAGTACATAAATCTCAGTTCCTTGTGTTGCTGTTTCTTACAAACCACCACGCTGGTTTTATGGGTCCTGTTCTTAAGTCCTTAGAGCTCCTTATATGCAGTCTAATAAGACAAGGTGAGAAGCTATCACAGGGCTGACTGTGGGTTCTAGTGGATCGGGCCTTTGTATATTCATGGAATTACCCACACAAGTTTATAGCATAAAGACAGACTGAGTTTAACATGATAACCCAAGACAACAGCGAAGTGAGTTTGTATTCATGGCCAGTTTAACCTCAGTTGTGTGACTCCATGTCTTTGTCTCAGGAAATTACCTTTTTTTTCCAGTGTTGATATACCATCCTGGCTCCTGTTAGCAAACATGTCGCTCAGTACTATGAATGGTCTTCAGAGTTAGTTCTGTCATGGACTACGTTCTAATGTGACATGGACTGGCATTTCTTTCACTAACAGAGGCTTTAGACTTCTTTTCCCTGACATACATGAAGCCTTGAGTTTGATTTCAAATAGCAGCTGAATTCACTTCCCAACTTATTTCTCTTGGCTTATGGGCAAAAGAGGTATTTAGAAGTGTTCAAGTGGGGAGAGTACACACTCCTGTTTCCTATATAAACATAAAGGAAGATGGAGAAACTGTTCATCAAACATAAATATATTAAAAGTGAAAAGTAGAACACGGTCCTTCAATTTCGTTGAAGTTTCAGAACTAGATTGCCCTAAAAACAATCAAAATCCCTTAGATTCTAGTAGTTTTGGGTAGAAACTGGTATTTGTACTAAGCCCTGCTTGTGCTTAGTTATGGGAATTAACTGATTTTATTTTATGATGGCATCTCTGTTGAAATGAGGGAATGCAATGTTTATGAGCTTGATTGTTGACTTGATTGGGTTTTTATGAGTTTGACTGATGACAGCTTCACAGAAAAATATAAGAAACAACTATTTGCATTTCCTATTTTCAGAAGGAAAGGGTTGCTCAGTTCTATAGTTTATACAGTTTTAACAATATCCCTTTAATAAAACATTGTACTGCAGATGTTCAGTTAACAAAAAGTATACACTGAAACGTTTATGGGCTTTGGCCAGAGCTACTTGTATTTATGTCAGCCTGTTGCAAACACTATTGTTAAACGGAGTACTTAGCAGATTAAAATTATACCTTTATTTCAGTTTCTTTTACTTAAACAATTTGGGCCACACTTTGTGTGAATGCAGTGAGACACACGCCAGAAGGAAGCCAGGTCACCAGAGATAAGAGGTGGAATTTGTGACATGTAATTCCAGGCATCTAACTGAGGGTGCACCTGGCTAGCTGTGTCAGTTCAGGAACACAATAACCATGCACATTGCCTTCAAGTTGGATCAACAGTCTGGCTTTTGTCTGGAGTAAGCAACAGGCTCTCTTGTCATGAGAACATTCCCCTCATCTCTGTCCATGAAGACCATCTGGATGCAATGGACTTGAGCTTCCAGTATCTGTATGAATTTGGACAAAAATACCAGAGGTCTTAGATGCCTAAATGAAGGGACCAGGCTCTTGGAGGGTTTGAAGGGGATTCAAGACTTCTGTGTTAGGATGCAACGTCTCTCCAACCTTTAAGCTTATAGTTACAAATCAAACATTGGGCAGTGTCGTTACTGAGAGTAGAATTTGGTTTTCTATTACTGATAGCAGTATTGACTAAAGTGCTAGTATATCAACATAGACAATGTTGACTCTGTGCATCTCACATAGGACCAAAACAAGGGTTTAGGAAAATTTAACACTGTTACCTGAGTGGCTTGGAGGTCCCTACTGGGTGGCTGTTACACCTTGTATTCTTGCTGCAAACAGATCAATAATTAAAGCCTTGCTGCTGTTCGCATTGTCAGTCCCTTTGCTTTCATCCGCCAGTGTTGTGGTGATGGATTCCACAGTCCTGTGGCTGGCAGATGCATAAAGAGTGGATCTGCTACAGAATAAATGTCTGGGACTGTTAAATTAACTTCAGCAATCTCTTGACAGGTGCGGACGAAAGCCAAGAAATAGCAATGCCAGAACGGAACTAAATGGAGAAGCTGGAGTCTATGCAGAACTTCATTATTTTTTTGAAAAATGGTGACGTACACAAGGGGAGACAGGTGAGGGATTCAATCTCTTGTCATTAGTATCAATGAGAGCTAGATACCAGTCTCCCTTCAGTGCCTTTGAAAACTCCTCCACAGGCTGCTAAGTCTTTTTTCTGTTGTCACAGCAAACCACATAACACTAAATATTACAGTACCTGTATGCAAAATTGCATAGAGAAATACTAAATCCTTACAAATAAGTCACACTTCAACATTAATAAAGGGAAGCTGATTGACAGAAATGCTAAACTGTATAAAATTCAAATGACTAAAGCAGGGAGCAGGGGACACTATGCTTTAAAGTGAGCTGAAGTGTGTTCTTGCTCCTGTAACTCCAGTCCTGATTCACTTAACTTTTATAAAAATAATTGAAGATGACAAAATTTTTCATTTTAAAATATGTGATTTTTTTTCCCCTCATGAAAATGTATCATCCAGTAGCAAATAAATAGCCATGGTTTCAGTAAGAAAAACAACTGACGTTACTCATACACACTGTCTAGTTTGGAACACAGGTCTTTATATCTGCTAACAACTTATACATAAACAGTGTCTGCTAGTCTTCACACCTGCCTGGAGAGATACTGTGAACATTGACGCATCCCACTGCTGCTCACGGCTCTTTGTCTCTAAGCACCACATCACTCACACCCACCAACACTCCAACTGAGCTGCTGAGAATCTCATTAAGGAAACACAGCTTGATGTCCGCAGCTGCTCAGAGCTTCCAAACTGCCTTCCTCATTAAATAAGTGCCATCCTGCATCCACTCCCTCTGTCAGAGGCATATTGGGCCATTCCTCATACACATTACATTTTCTCTTTAAAAAAAAATGAAACACTGAACATAGCCTTTGTGTTAATCTAGAAGCGATCCCTTTGGGGTTATTTTCTTCTTCCTTTACCAGTCTAGTTAAACATGATAGATTCAGGGTCTTGGTTTGCCATTTGAGCCATATGTCTTAATACATCCTTTTTAGTTATGATACCCAGCAGCCTCCTAGAGGAGAAAAGGAAAGGAAAGGTCAACAACCATCTCATAGATCATGCGGGTCTTTCCCTTCTTCAGCTGCAGGGACATTTTGAGTGTTTCCATACAACACTGTCCGTCTCATCCATTCCTCAATGAGTATCTTTCACAAAAAAACATTCTCATCTCATGTATTTTTACTGCTCTGGCCATGATCTGTGAGATGAAGACTTTGGGTTGTTATCTCTTTTTGTTGGGAACATGACTGAGTGAGAAGCTGGAACTACTGACACTTTGTACAACAAAATAACGTTTCGTTAGGCTGCAGAGGACCAGCAGCACAAAACCAAGGCACCAGTGCCCTGAGCTAGGGCATGGGGCTTAGTAATACATGAACTAAGGCAAAGCACTGACTTTCTGAAACTCTCACTGTCCAACAGCATAATTCCTTCAACTTTGAGGGATAATTTTTCATTTATATGATCCTAAATGAATTATATCTGTCAAGAAAGATGAGGCCTACAGGATGTCTGGCCCCAAGAATCAAAAACTTCCTAACCCTCAGTATTCAAGGGCTCTTACTCCCAGGCCTCGAAGTCCATGAGGCACTGAATTTTGAATTATTATAGTTTGTCCACCTTTCATTTCATGTAAGTGCTAGAACTGAAGAGCAAAATTTCCAAATTCAGGCACCTAAAATCAAGACCTGTGTCCCAGTAACGATCTTTATTTTCTTAATGCTGAGGACACTGCATCAATAGTAACAGCTGATATACAATATTTTTTTAATAACAAAAAGGCTTTTGCAAAAGGCTGAAATTTAGTTTTCTGCAATTTGAAAATGATAGCTCTGGTTTTGCTATCCTGTCGTAAAGTTTCTTCTTACCACTAGATCCTGGGATGAGCAATGATCCCTAAATAGCTCAAATCCCATTGGAACTGTGGGATGTTATTTCTGCTGCACGTGGTGCAGCTTTTTACTCTTGTAATTTCATGATTGCCCATACTTATTCAGCTGGTTTTTGTGAACTTCTGGTTTATACACCTTTCTGTTTTCCATTAAAGACAGCTGAACAGATTAATTTTCTTCCAGTGACATCTTTATCACAGTCTTCAGAAGCATCTAATCTAGCTGGATATCTAGAAAAAGGCACATCCTTTGCAAACAATACTACTTGCCAGATCTGCCTCTGTCGGAAATTGAATGACAGTGGGAGTCAGAACAAATTATCTTGTATTTATCTTTACCTTATCTAAATGACAATACACTAAGGATTTGGAAGAACAGAATGAAACATGACACCCAGCAAGGGCTGTTTTGATTCTGAGACTGATTTCTTGCTGCCCTGGAGAGACACTGGGTGTACTTCCCTTATTCTTCCATCCACAAAATAGACAAAATCAAAATATTCACTTGAGGATCTCAGAGGTGCTGATTAATTAGTTACTGTGTATACTTCACTTTAAACAGGAAAAAACGGTGCTTTTTCTAATGTTGAAGAAAATCTCCTCAGATTCTCTAAGCTTGCTTGACTCAGCATCTACTCACCCACTGCGAGTGACAAGACACTGCCGGAGTCCTAGTTTCCGGAAAATATCTACCACCGTCTCCATTGGCGTGTGGTCAGTGACAGTGAAAGGGCTCAGGTTGAGAATACGCCGCAGCTTCAGTGGATGGGGACTGTTGGGTGGCAGTTCTGGGGGGTCTTCAGTGAAGTACACAATGGAGTTGCTCACCACCCCATCCTGACGCTGTCTTGCGTTCTCTGTACAACACAAAGGTCAAAGGAGACAGTGAGTTAGGCTTGCTAACAAAGGAAAAAGAAAATCCTCTCTTGGAAAGCAAAGGTAATAGTAGCTTTTTGTGTTAAATGTCCTGAGGTCCTAGAAGTTGGGCTTACTGAGAAAACTTGAATTTCATTGAGATATTGTTCCGTTGACGCAAATGTAAACAATATTTTTACAAATACGTACTTTTGCTCAGTTGAGGTAATGTTTTTCTGAACAAATATGCAGCTCATTGCATTCACAAACATCACTAATCCAATTTCTGTCAAATTCAAATTATTATACGTCATTGGCCCCATCCCTGGACGTGTTCAAGGCCAGGCTGGATGGGGCTTTGGGCAATCTGGTCTAGCAGAGGGTGTCCCTGCCCATGGCAGGGGGGTTGGAACTAGATGATCCTTGTGGTCCCTTCCAACCCAAACCAGTCTACAATTCTATGATTCTATGATTTCCTCCATTGTGAGAATCATAACAGAAACTTCTATTATGTGCCTGAAGGAGTGGAGTCAACAGCCTGTGTGTGGTCCCAGCTGGCTTGGAGCAGTATGTTTGTTCCCAGAGCTGTCTGTGGAGTGGGGAAATCTGGGCATGGTGAATGAATTCATGCACACAAAGCTAGAGAGAGACAAATTCACATCCCAGGGATCTGAGGGGGTGTGGGTGTCATTCTAGACTGGCACACCTTTCTGGCACGCAGGGTGAATGTTGTGGTTTTGCACTTCAGTACTTAGATAGAGTTTGCATATCTAGATTTTAAAAGGGAAGAAAAAATTGGCATCCTATTTAAAGGAAAATAGTAAAGCGAGGAACAGTATATAGCAAACAGTAAATGAGTTTGATACATTTTTCTCAACAGTACATATTTGAGCACTGTCAAAATTTCAAAAGCTAGCATTCATACTTTGATCAAACTATGAGGTGAACTTTACACTGCACCTGGACTTTACATGATCAGTATAAGCCTTTCACTTTACAGTATGCTCCTGCAAGAATTCTTAGCATAGAAGTGGTTTCTTTTCTTTATAGTGTTTCCCTCATGTCTACTCAACACTAGAGGGTGCAACCAATATCTGTGATGGATTTCCAAATGACAGACAACTTCTCTCTCCCCAGAATAAGCATACCATGTGTTTGGCTCTGAGGGTTTAACTCTTTCTTCTTTGTTTTTTCTTTTCTGTATAAATTCTTGGAAATGGTTAGAATTATTATCTTTGATTAATATACGTTGCTTCTCTTCTTGAGAGGTACAGCAAATCAGATATACTCAAAGCTTATGTATATATTCTTGGAGCTCATTGCCGTCAATCAAAGTGCAGAAACCTGCTCCTGTGACTTGTAATGTATAGACAGTAATGGTTTCCAACATGTTCCAGCTGCATTTTTTTCCCTTTAATGATCATTGTCTTGTAATATTTCTGGAACTGGAGCAGTGCTGGCTCAAACCTAATATCAGTACAGTATATGATTTTCAACCTTCTCACCTCACATATTACAAGCTCTATTGCAATTTATAGGAATCATACTAACTTTGTCTCATCTTGTTTCGATTCATACATCTAATTTCAAGTGTGAACATGCCTGCATGGCTCTTTGATATATGATCTGTGGTAAGGGGTAACATTAATCAAACTGAAGGTAACTCCCACCTTTTGATAAAAGCTCTTGACAGCTAGGTATTTCCTTCCCAAAGCTGCACCCAAAGCAACAGGCACAAGCACTTCAGTCACCACATTGCTGTTCCCAAGGCAGCAATGACCCTGGACAACAGTGATTAGCCAAAGCCATGACTTCACTCTTCAAAGTCAAACATCTCTCTGGAGAAATTTGAATGATGTAGTACTACTGAGCAAATTCAGTGGTATCAGGAAAATGGTGGACTTTGTCTGCAGTCTTACTGGATGGGGGAGTTAGAGTAAAGGTAAAACAGGAGAACATATCTTTTCTGCAGTCAGTGAGTAAGACAAACAGATACAGCTTAACAGAAAGACCAAAGCAAATGGATAGCAATGTCTGGTTCCATAGAGTAATCTATGCAGAAGGCTCTTGTCATAGCTAGGGAGTGAATTAGTTCTCCCAAACGTGAAACAGCCTCTCATATTCAGGAGTTCACAGTTCACAGCCTATATTAACTATGTTGTGCTCTCAGCTCCACGCCGGGAAAAGTACATTATACAGACTACCTGGATGGTGTCCAAGACTCTGCCTTTTGTATGATGCTTCTGAAGCTGGCCAAATTTAAGAAGAGCTTTACAAGGTCAAATACTCCCTTTTGTAAGACTGTAAAGTAGGTGCCATCTAAAACGTAGATATCTCTGAAGGTGTCCACTTCTGACTCTGGCTACCTGACCTGCCTCCCTGCTCAACAAGGATCAGTGGAAGGACACAATCCTCCTGAAGGTGTTTCTGAGCAATCAGCAGTGGCAGTGCTGTTCACTTTACAGGCACTGGGTGCATTTCTAGAACATGCGTAGTGCTCCAGTTCATAAGGCAGAAATGATATAGGAGTAAATCACAAGGCAGAGCACTGTGTGTGAACAGGTATTTAATGTGGAACTCAACAGCTATTGCCTTCATCCATTAAGTCAGTTGTGTGAGGGAATCAGAGTACTTCCCCAGGGCATTCCGTGGGCCACCACACTGCTGATGCACGATTTATTTGGCCAGAGAAAGAAGTTGAAACTTCTTGGTTCAAAGCATATCTCTACATAGTATAACGTTGTCATATAGAGCTATCCAAGCCAGTTCAACCTGAGGAAGCATTCTGCAGGGCACAATGCAGTGAAAGAAGAGATAGTGGTGTGGGCCTGACTCTGCTTTTCAGAAGACCTCATTCCCTGGCTGTAGGACTGTGCAGATGGGGTTATACTGTTCCCAGACATAACTCCAGCTGTCAGTCTGACCAGGAGATAAGAACCTGAACAGGAGAATAAAAGATGCATCACCACATGTGATGTTTACCTCTTTGCAAGCAATTTTATAGTTTAAGGAGACTTAGTATACAGTTCCATGGATACAACTGTGAAGTAAGCTGAGGTGGCTGTTTGCAACACATCAGTTACTCTGTGGTAATGAAGAGTAGTGGCCACATTGGCCTTCAGTGAAAGAGGATTAGCTATCAAAAAGTTGGTAGCATGGTACAAAACCAGTGTTTTGCCCTGCCCTGTGCTGGAAACATATACTATATCTTTGGGAAAAGTGAAACCAAATTTTAAGTCACAGATTTTAAGGCACAAAGACACAAACCATAACGGAAAGATTAACTGTTTATCACATCAGGAGGTGTCATACTCAACCCAAGAGAAAAGGGTCACCAAAATTCCCTGACAGCTGAGGATTTTAGTAAAAGAGAAGTTTTTGATTTTAAATCTCAGTTCTGCCTCAGATCCTATGAAAAATGCTCTTAATTAGAGCTGTTTTCAAACAGAAAAAGCTTTTTGATCTAAAACATACCCTGAATTTACTTTCAATTGATTTCTTTGTTATCAGTGCATAGTTGGACATTTTCACACATGTCCTAGAAAGCCCATTCAGCCATGTTGGCATTAATGGCCTGAATCAAAAGAAATTTCCTCAAATGCAGCCTTTACATCTGTCTTCAATAGTCAGACAAGGTGTCCTCGGGGTACTCAGCCTCTGGACCTGGAAGTCTGGGACATGGAGCAGAATAAACTCCACCACCATTCAGGTCGAAACAGTTAGAGAACTGCTACTCCACCTGGACTGCCACAAGTCCATGGGGCCGGATGGGATCCACCCGAGGATGCTGAGGGAACTGGCAGATGCGATTGCCGAGTGGCTCTCCATCATCTATCAGCAGTCATGGTCAACCGGAGAGGTTCCAGATGACTGGAGGCTTGCTAATGTGACACCCATCTATAAGAAGGGTTGTAAGGAGGATCCGGGGAACTACAGGCCTGTCAGCCTGACCTC
>VWZZ01001431.1:141934-157062 GCA_013399095.1 Psophia crepitans | reverse complement strand
GGGCATTGGAACGGGTTGCCCAGGGAGGCGGTGGAGTCACCGTCCCTGGGGGTGTTTAAAGAAAGGTTGGATGTGGTACTGAGGGACGTGGTTTAGTGGGTGGTAGGGGGATGGCTGGACTAGATAATCCTGGAGATCTCTTCCAATCTTAATGATTCTATGTTTCTAACCCTCCCCTGTGGCAGCTTCATGCTGTTCCCTCGTGTTTTGTTGCTGGTCACCAGAGGGAGGAGATCTGCACCTGCCCCTTCACTCCCCCTCATGAGGAAGCTGCAGGCCACCATGAGGTCTCCCCTCAGTCTCCTCTTCTCCAGGCCAAACAAGCCAAGGGACGTCAGCCTCTCCTCAAACGTCTCCCCCTCTAGACCCTTCACCACCTTTGTTGTTCTCCTTTGGACACTCTCTAGTAGTTTTATGTCTTTTTTGTACTGTGGCGGCCAAACCTGCACACAGTACTCGAGGTGAGACTGCACCAGCCCTATATAGAGTGGGACAATCACGTCCCTAGAGCAGCTGGCAATGCCGTGCTTGATGCACCCCAGGACACGGTTGGCCTTTATTGCTTTGGCTAAAGCAAAAAAACCCAACTGATTATTTCTCATTACCAGAAATCAAAGATTATTTTTGCTTTAGAAGAAAAATAAGCATATAAATATTTGAAAAATAAAGAGCAATCTTAGAAAAAAGTATCAAATGAAAATATATTTATTGAAGCAAGTGAACTGCCAGTTCTCACCTCTTCCAGACTAAAAAGCACGCCTCCAATAGGAGCCCCAAAGGCAACAGAAACTCCTGCAGCAGCTGCAGCTGAGAGCACCTACAAAGCAAATGTTTACATACAACATGTGAGTCCTTTGAAAACCCGAGTATCTGGACAGGGAAATTAAAGATGATTTGAGGCAACCTCACCTCTCTCCTCTTTCCTTCATTCTTGCTGTACTTTGAGAAAAGGCTGCTGAAGAAGTTTCCGCAACAACAGGCCACGTGGACTAAGGGCCCCTCCTTCCCAAGGCTGAGGCCTGAAGACACCACCAGAACCAAGGTGACTGTTTTGATTAAAAGTGTCCACTTTCCCAGGTAGCCCCTAATAATGAACCCACTCAAGATGGTTTTTATCTGGAAAGCAGGAAGAATATGTTGAAGAACTGAAGAAACCTTTTCTACTCTGAACTTGAAAATGGAGTTAAAACCTCAGTGGCATTAAAAGAAAAAATAAATTACCGGCTGCTTGAAAAGAGGCAGCGATGGAGAGAAAGAAACCTTAGGTAGGGCAACTTTCCCACAGTGATAGCTGAGCAGGGGTTAAGCAGACCACACTTTTATTGTTGTTATGGGTGGTCCCCTGCTTTGGTAAGGAGTCTTACAGAGATCAATAGAAATACGAAACTGTTACGTATCTCCTTGGCTTACAGGATCAGAGTTAAACTAGAATCAACCTTAACAGAAAAAAAAGGCAAATAAACAACCACAGACTTTTCCGAGTTAAAACAAGGGAAAAAAAAGAGTTCTAAATATTTGGAATGGCTATGTCATAAAAGGATGCAAGTATTATGAAATTTAAAAGTCCAAGAGATCTTATTTTTACACATTTCCTCTTAATTTTGCATGTGAGTAGCTAAAACAGAGCACAGTGCACGTGCATGACACACAGGCTGCACAGTGGGATTTGGGTTTGGACTCTACCCGTGGAAATGGGCTGGAGTTGAGCATCACCTCACATGAGCGATTTATCACTTGGAAACTAGATTTACAGTTAACTACGAAAACTTTAAAAATACTTAGAGATATATCAAATATGTAACAAACACACATGTGGCTGTTTTGAACCATGGAAATTATTTAAATGTTTCAAATTATTTGTCGTGGCTTTTTTTTCTGATTGCTTATGGAACATTTGGATGCTTCTCCTAGAGATGAAGAAAACAAGTATGCCAAGAATTCTAAAATTTGGGCTGTTGATTCTATCTGTCAAATTCCCAAGTAATCATCCCAGTGGTTCTATAGCACTTTTAGCAAAAGACTGCCCTGATTTCAAAAATTTTGAGTAGCTACGCTGCTTGAATTACAGAGTTCCTCATTTTAACAGCTTAAATATGGACTGAGGCTCAATATGTAAAATACTGAAAACCAAGTGGAGATTTTGGCTGCCGTGATGCTGTAATGCCAACATGACATGATGCACAAGGACACAATTTGCAGAAGATGGACAGTCAGACACTTCTTGGCATCTCAGATGATGGGCATCTCACATCTTCAGTAGCTTAGGAAACCTTAGCTTTGTATCCCTCCCTTTCTTTTTTTTAATTTTGGTTTTTCTTTAAAGTTTTGTAACTGGCCCAAGTAATTTCATCCAAGGAAAATTCTATATAGTCTCCTGAGTATATGTCTCAGCCACAAAAAGTTCGAGTCCCTGAAGCGATGACTGGAGATGCTGAGTTTTAATTTGAGCTCTGGCAATGAAGAAGTAAGTACATTAACATGTCATGGTGGCATTTGTACTTTTGCTAGTCTGAAAAATTTAGATGGGCACCATAAAGGCACATTAGACAAAGGAATGAAGGCAGATGAGATGGAAAGACAATCTTGTTCCTATGCTATCTCATAGTATGGTTCTGGAATAGGAAAAAGAGGCAAATCATCTTTTCTTTGTTTGGGTTTTGGATATTCATTCATAAATAGAAACTCACCTCTGGGATTCCAGAGCCACAGGCATACGGAGCAAACACTCTGACCAGGGAGACTGCCAGGAAAGCAAAACATAGAGCCCACATAATGTATAGAAAATAGTTTAGAATGTAAGCACTTGCACCCTAGAAAAATAACAGTAACAAACATTGTTAGACAAATGCAGGTTGGTAAATCTCATGCTTCTACTAGGGATCAGGATGGCATGAAGCCTGATCTTTTCGTTTACATGGTAGCTGCTGCTTTTCCTCAGGAAGGACAAATGACTTTATTCCAACAATTATATTACTCACGGAAAGCAGCAGCATATTAGTATATACCTAACCCAGTCCATATTGTCTGTTTGCAAGGGAGCCAAACACCTTAAACAGAGACTATTTCAAGCACTAAAATTTAAGCCAACCACAAAAAGATCCAAAACATCAAACAAATCTGTCATAAAGACAAAAAAATTGGAGAGAAAAAAGCACCTATTAAGGAATCTGCTGTGTTCATCTCATGGTGGGTGACAGGGTATGAGACCCTGACACACCTTTTTCTGAGGGCTGGTATTCAAAGGTCAGCTCTCCATGCGGGTGATGATCATTTCAGATGACATCCCTGTGTATATTAACAGCCAGTTCAGTTCACAGATGGGAAGGGTAAAACCATAAATAAATTCTTTCCTTCTATATGACTCTATCTGTGATAGGGTTGAAAATAATTTGAAAATACAATGACTTGGCAGATCCCACTCAAACACATCTCAATCATTTTTGTCCTGGTACTTGAAAAGTGCCCCAGTCAATAATAAAACCTATCTTCAAACTGAATAGCTTTACTTTACTGACAAAATGGAAATGCTAACGATCATTAGCAACAGTTGACTGTGCAGTGCCATAGTGGAAGCGTAGTCAGTAGTGACCTTCAAGTTTTCTACCTGTCTCCAATGGTCAAGTCAAAACCGTTGTTAAAATCCTCCTTAGAATGCTGCCTCACACACACACAAGCATAATTTTTTAGATTAATTTCAAAACCCAAAATCTAGTCACAGACATCAAATCGATACAAGGAGCTTAAGCCTTCAAACAATCTCTTCTAGCAACATGACACTACAGAATGAAAAACAAGATGAACCTCAGTGCATAAAATGGTATGAATCCTTCACCTCTAAGTGAACTCTTCCTACCGGATGCAATCCCAGCTGCTCAAGAACATCGGGGCCCCTGTCTTTGCTCTGCAGGACAGCAGCCTGGATATCAACATTATGATAAATCAAGTAGGAAAACAGGCATTAATCAGTTGTATTGCATCTTCAGTTAACAGACCTGGCGAGGCCCAGTTCCCAGTCATAAAAAATCCAGAGCTGAGAAGTCTCCCTGTTTGTAAGCCTGCAAGAAGTCAACCTTTAACAGCACAGATGCTTGCTAGCCTCATTTTCCAGGTCTCCGTCCAATTGAAAAGGCAGTAAGGGAACCATTGTCTTTATCCTTGTGGATAAATTTGAAAGAAAGGCAATTTGTTGAAGTCCTCTTGTGCTTGCTGAAGTTAGCAGCTGGCTTTGCTGATAAAGCAGAAGAGCAATACGATGCCATCCCCCAGTGCCCTAAGACTAAGCAGTCATGGATCTCACTCTTAGAGTGATTGACATCCATCTGCACTAACCATGGATCTTTGTTGCTACAGCTGAAGACAGTCTCATTTCCTCATGAATGTCTTCTCCTACTGCTTTCAATTACAAACAGCTATGGCAATATTTACCCTTCCTCTAGAGAAAACTCTGGATATGTTGCCCCAAGGCAAAATTCTCTTGTCAGTGTGAACCTGGAGTAACTCCAAAGACCAACGCCATTACAGCAATTGGGCCTTACAATGTTGAGCAAAAGCTGCAGTTTTGCTTCTAAATTCACTGGAGTCAAATTAACTTGGGTTTTTTTTTACTTCCTCTTCTTTCACATCTCAGAAGTCATATGAAAACTAAGTCAGCTCATTATTGCAATCACACATACACCTACAGCACTGTGGCAGGACCCCACAAGAGTCTACATGGCCAGTTCAGTCTTATCTCTCGCAACAACTGTTACTGTTACATTTTCCAGATACCTGTCATTCTCCACATCCAATTGCAGGAGTTTCTATTGATTAATAATAAGAAAACCTTTGGGAAGTGAAGTAGTAGTAACTCAGTGTAGCAAATGGCTCATTTCTCACTCATTACATGCCATTACTAAAGCTCTGAATCAGAAAGAGTCTTAAGCACGTATACACTGGAATCAGAGACGATTCTGCTAAGACCTTTTCCACTAGTGGCTCGTAGGACTCACCCTGGCAGCAACAGTAATGAAGAATTCAGGGGAGCTGAGCAAGTTTCTATTTTATTTTGGAAGACCTAGCAGTATTTCAGATCCGGTGTCAGTTCAATTTAGGTACAAATGGAGCAAAATTGAAAACAACCCTCACAAACTCAGATACTGCAATAAAACACATCCCTCAGGAAGTGATCTATGGGTGACCAATGCTTGTTTTCTCCAGAGGTTGAGAGCTCTAACTCTGACTTGACTTAGGGTCTCTCACAGCTTGCAAACTGCCTCCGGTGGATGTTACAGATTGGGAACTGGGTTCCAGGTATAGAGGGGCTTCCTTGCCTTGCAGGTCTCAGCTTCATGACAGGAGATCCAGAAGCCCTGGGATGGGAATCCAGTCCTTTGCTGGATCCAGTGTCACAAGCCATGGAAGATATGGGGCCTTTTCCTCTACTTTGGATAGATGTAAGGCACCAGAAATGGGGTCCTCAGTTCCAGTGAAGCTGACGTTAGGACCAACCTAGATCTGCAGAATAGGGAAGCTCTGGGTCACCAGATGCTAGCTAGAGATCTAGCTGAAGTGGGTGGCATCTGATGAGCTTTAACACACCCACTCCTTCAGTGAATTCGAGGTTTTGAAACTCTCTTGCATCAAAAAACCCTTCACCTGCTCTTTGGAAGCAGTTCAGGACCAGAGGGATGATGGCCTAAAAGACAATGATTTGGGAAGAAAACGCAGCCGAATATTTTTTGGAAGTGCTATTATGTTTTCCATAATAATTCATATCAAGACTCTGCTTTGGGTTCATTTTATAGGAGGACTAGAATGAAACCATTTTTCAAGAGATGCCATAGGAAATGTCACAATTCTCAGTGAGAACATATGCACAGGGTTTATCACAGCCATAAATCGGCAAAACCACAAGAAAGAACTGATCGGAGTCTTAGTACTCAAAATGTCAAATTTAGTTGTCTACGAAGAGAAAGAGTCACAGTTATGCATAAAAAAGACGACACATCTGACCGGAGTACCTTTAGGGAAACCGTTACAAGTACTTTTTGCCTAAAGTGTGCTCCAAATGTTAGTCCTGTGCACTGGGCATTTTATAGGGCACAAAGTAAAGCAACATAGGAAAAAAAGGGCAAAATTATCCTGAAATGCAGTTAAATTCAGCGTATTACGATCCCTCCTTGAGTCCTCTACAGCTACAGGACTCGTGCAAAACTTGCCCATATCATAAGCCTTTTGCTACAAAAGAGAATTCTTACTTTTCATATTCACATTTCTGTTGCGCTTTGCCTGGGATTTCAATGTAACAGCAATAGACAGCTCTATTATTAATATTTACAGCATCCATCGGGCCATGGCAGCCAGAAACCCAGAGATCTTAGAGGTGCATTTGTTTTGAGAAAGAGCCTAAAACTAAGTCAATATTAACCCTTTTTTCCACTGCGACGGTACACCAGGGGGTGAGAAGCCCAACTTGAATACAAAGCGAGTGAAATTTCACAGTGCCCCCCTAGCCAATACCTTAAAGTCCACAGCATACAATGGTCATGACTACTGATCTCAAACAGTAAGTGAAAGCTATAAATTTTCTTAAGGGTATGCTCCTTTTATATATTCCAGCCTTTCAGAGTAACAGCATGTAAAACATGCACAGGATTTCTAAATCCCATAACAGTTGTAACATTCTCCTCTTTATTCCCTTTCCAGATTTTTTTTTTGTTCTTTTAAATTACAACATCATTGCAACTTTATACCAGGGTAATATTTCTTCGCTGTTACAAAGACACAACCACCCAAACCATCTGTTGATGAAGACCAGTAAGAACCTAGCAAACCCCTGGCAAAGGGAAGCTTGGCCCTCTGGACTGGAAACTGTGCAGAAAGATTTTTGCCTGTGATTAAATAGTGGGAATATTCAGGAACAGGGAGCACCCCACTACTTTCACTATGATTAATTAGAACTATGGAAAATTGGGCTTGCACTGTAAACCTAAAGCGGCACTGAAAGGAACATGCATGACAAACTTGTATAGCGATGGAGGTGCCCTCAAACACTCTCTGTAGGACCAGATCACCTCGGCACTGAGGGAAGATCTGAGTCAACCTCTCCAAGTCACCTGTTTTTTAATTGCTTGGCTAGAGATTATTTATTTCATATACAGTATATACTTTCTTATCCTATTAGTGACTGAACTGCATTACCAGATTTTTTTTTTTAGAAGTCCATTACATACTTAAGTCAGTTCTCTTCAGTCAGAAGAGGGAGAATTCAAGAAAATTCTGCCCAAAAATTCGAGTTGTGAAGGGATGAATATTATTCAATACATTTAATAGCTTAGGTCAAAAATAAAATGTCCTTTTTCGTATTTTTTATAAAAAGTATTATCTGCTAAAAGGAGTATAGAAAGGCTTCTTTTGATTGTCTTCAAAATGAAACTTCCACCAGCTTTGCTTTGAAACAGTATTCTTTGTATTTAAAATTACTACGTTTACAAAAAAAGTATAGAAAAAAAGTTAAAATATAAGTTTCATATCAGTCTAAATCAGCTTTTTCCCTTCCTGTCCTCTCTGCCTGCAATTTTTTTTTACTTTGGCCATCTCCCAGGGAGCCCATTATTTCCCCAGCTTTCGGCGCTAGCTAAATATTTTGCTATCTGATAGAGAAACTGCTTGCAAGGGTGTAACAAGCAGTTCCTATGCAGCTCCCACTACTCCTCACAGCATTTGAATACATAAAACCCATCTGCAATCCCAGAAACTTCCTTTTAAATGTATTTGTCAGGGATCATCTTTTTTGTCCCATAAAATTGTATTTAAGGGGAAAAAAAATGGATACCATCTCAGGTCCCCTGGTGATTATAACTGTTATGAAACCCTTTTGGTTTTAATATTCATGAAAAGAGAGGATGATCTCGCAGTTTTCCAATTTCCATCACACATGACACTGAAACAATAGGACCTCTCCCAAGTTAAGCAGATATTGCTTGTGGAAATGTCCTTTTTTCTTTTCTTTTTTTTTTTTTTTTGCAACGCCATCAGTTCATTACTTGCTCTTTCAGAGGAACTCTCTGGAGGGAACATCAGCAAGTATGATGGCCTCCTGTGACCCGACCCTTATCAGGTCTCCCGTACCTCAGACTGGTTTACAAGTAGTTCAGACCATTTCTGCCACTGGGGACATTTGTCCCTGTCATCAAACGTAGTTTCATTAGACGTCCAGCAGCACTGCTCGTGGCTGTACCAGAAGGCAGACAGGCAGACACCCTCTTTCAGGTCTGTCATCCAATCCACAGCTAAATCTATCACGCCGGCTAATGTGCCTGGGAAAAGAAATGCAGAAAAAGAGACCGTGGCATTAAAAATTAAGACTTTGCAAGGAAAACGTATCTAATTATACGGGCAGAAACAAAACATGGTTTGGGGAAGCAGCTGCAACGTAAGCACAAATATACCAAAGAACTGGTGGCAATAACGAGTTTGCAAAGAAACAGCCACACCAGCTTGTTGTCTGACCTTCAATGCTCTCCCGTAAGCTTTTGGTTTAAATATTGCCACCTTCGCCCTGACTGACTGCCAAAGGAAGGCACAACCGATGCAGGGCCCGATCCTGCGGTCTGTCCCAGGCAGGTGCACCACTCGACCGAGGTGAGCAGGGCTTCGTGCAGGGTCTCCATACACAGACTGAGCTGCAGGTCTCAAACCACACTGTGTGTTTCAGGGGTAGGGGCGGAGGAGGAAACGGGTATTTTCCGAGAGCCTTACTGGTCCCAGTGCAGCAACCTTTCAAAAGGATGCTACCGGTACAGAAACAAAGTGGATGTCAAATTCTGACTTAGGAAGTAAGAACTTATGAAGTAAGAACTTATGAAGTATCGGGCTCTGGATGCATACACTCATTAGCAATCCTAACATGCAGAATAAAATTATCCCTCAAATCCTCTCTCTACCAAAAGAGCCCTTATTTCAGTCTTTCCCCAGTAATTGCACAGAGCTACAGTGACACCCGGTGGCCACCAGACACAGACACAGGTAAACTTGCTGTGGCCAGACCCCGGGGGAAAAAAAACCAAAAAATAATCCCGCTTTTCTAGGGCATTTGCTCATCAGCGATGACAAACTGCCCCAGCACCAGTCCCGCAGCGCAGATGTGTCCTCACCAACCCAGCGCAGCAGGAGCGGGGGAGCTGGGAGCAGCCAGAGCACAGAAAGGCAGACCTGCCTGCCGTCCCAAATGAAAGACAGCTCATTCGGTGTTTTCCAAACCCCCCTCACATACAATGAAAGCAGAAGTCAACAGCGTTTTTGCTGGTATTCATTAATACAATTTCAGGAAACTGGTAATGAATTTGAACATCACTCACCAGTGTGTTCAGTAGGACTAACACACCAAAAAAAAATGCTTTGGAAAATGCAAAATGGTTTGGCTTTATGTTTCCAAAAGTTTTAGCTTTGTGGGTCCTGTTAAGAATGCAATTACATGAAGCAGGGCTGGGGGCCACTGCCCCTTCCCCTGGCAGCTGGGGCACTCAACTGGGTTCAAGAGCCAGTTTATTTGACCTGGAACTAAAGTTTTCCACTTTTCAGTTCTGTGAAAGAGGGAAAAAACTCATTCCAAATAGCTCAGGCATATGTAACCTGTTTTTTACTCCATAAAACAGGAAAAAAAAGCCAGCATTCACAGAACCTTATACATAAGTAGATCTTCTCACTCCTACAAGAAGGATACTTTGCCCCACACTGACAAGAGACCTGACGGGGTAGTAGTGAAGAATTTTTTTTGTATAGGAATAATCTGAAGATCTATACAGTCAGACACGATCACAAAAAAAAGGCTGCAGAAAGGAGTAATGATGTCTGGCTCAATTAATTTCTTTCATTAAGACATTGTCTTTGTCTTGCTTACTCTTTTCCATTTTCCCAAGTTCTTATGGAAACAATGAACCATATTCTTAGCTGATGATAAATCACTGTGTTGCTAGTAATGTCAGCATGCGTAGCTTACTGGGTTTTACAGTAAACTCTAAATTCTCCTCCAATTTTCTGAAAGTTTCAGGAAACTATACAAAGAATCCTCATCCTTTGGACATGAGCACCAAATGCTGCACTTTTTGCTTCTCTCGATGGACTGTTATCATTCTCTGTAGTTACCCCAATCTTCAAAGTTCACATCACACCAGACAACTGAATATTAATGCTACTTAGCAAAAGGTGCAGAGGAAGGCAGGTGTTTGAACATTTTTCCCCAATAAAGTTAATAAACAGAGTGAGGAACAAACATTCAGTTCTCCAATGTAACAAGCTCACATGCACCCCAGTACCTCTAGGAAATTGTGCTTAATTATGCAGCTGATCTAATCCCTTTTGCCAAATACTTTTGGATCCACCTAAGGAGGCAACCAGTACATGGAACTTACTGCACATGCTTTACAGAGAAGGAAATCATGGGAAGGGAGGGCCAGCACTTGCAGGGTAATAGTGCAATAGTGAATGCTTCACAAGACGCATGACCAGGGCTAGAAGTCTTCCAAGTTCTGGATCTTTGCAACTTTAAGTGAAATTAATGCAAGTTGCAGACTGTTCAGCATCTCAGAAAGTCAAGCCTTTAATTTCCTGTGCTTACCATGGCTGCCTAGATTGTAGTAGAGTGTAAGTCTGTCTCCCTAAATCTCCCATCAAAGGAACTGAACTTGTTCCCCCTCTATGCAACCTCCTGCCTGGAATGAAAAATAATTAAGCACTCCAACGTCAGGAAATGCTGAACTTCACTTTAGACATTAGCCTTTTCCTTTGGTTGACAATGGCGAATACTCATCCTTTACAATTCCCTGATGAGGATGCTAAAAATTTGTTTTGAAAAGAGTGTTTCCGATGCACCTGGGCAAGAAAACAGCATCACCCAAGTGGCACAGCATTGAATGATGAAGAGGATTTTTGCACATCCAGCTTCAGTACCAGAGTGTTTTAGCATTAGTATGACAGTACTTTCTGTCACATAGCTTCAGAAAGCACAGACTCTTTCTCTGCTCTATTAATAACATATACCTTCAGTTGGCTAGTAGTAACGGTTAGGTCGAGGGATGGCCACTGGTCTGTGGGCAGGATGGAAACAGTAAAAACTCAGAATTACTTACAAAGAAGTGCCTAAAAGTTCAGCACCCACACCTGAAATTTTAAAGCTTATTTCCCTATACATTGCTTTGCATCTCTCCAGAAAGTGTGCAAACTTTCTGACTGAGACAGTCCCAGGCAGTTCTCAGCATCTTTTCTGGAGCATTTTGTGAGTAGTTTTCATCTAATCTCCACGCTCAAGAGCATTCATGGGTGTTACTGCTCCTGCTCCCTTCCTGAAATGAGCAGGCTCTGGCTCTCAAGACCTCATTTCCAGAAGCTCCTTAATGACTTCCCAGCCACTTGACAGCATCATACATCATCTTCTTCCTCCATGTAGCACCTGAGAGTTCGAGGCCCTGTGGGTACACGGCTCTGAAGAAGCCTGGGAGCTCTCTGTGGTGGCCTGTGGTGGCAGTGAGAAGCTCTGCTCAGCTAATTTACGTGTGCACGCTCAGTCATGAAACATTGGTGTGATCCCTAATGGCTGCTCTTACATTCTTAATACATTTTGATGTTACTGAAAAGATACAGCTCTAACTCTGTAGCTGGCCCTGCTGTGAGCAAGAAGCCAGAGCAGACCTCCTCCAGAGGTCCCTTCCTACCTCTGCTGCTCTTCTGTGACTAATGAAGGATGCAGGTTCGATGACACTCCAAAAATGACATGAGTCATACTGCCAAGTGAGATAGTCCTCTCCTTCCTCCCTCCCTCCCCCCACCAGCTGCTTCCTGCCAGCAATATTTTGATTACTTACAGCTCTGTGGTGACCAGCTGATCAACTGAAAATTAATCTGGCCAAAATTCATTTTTTCCACCAAGTCAGTTCCCAGATTCACAGCTGCAGATGCACAGGGCCCGATGGCGGGGACACCAAGGGCAAGGATTGCTCCTCTCGGCCACATCAACTTTTGTTGGCTATGGAGGTGCAGCCTTTGAAGAGTTGCAAAACCTGAAAGATTCACTTGACCAACTTGCTGGAATTCAGACTTCTAGATCAGTTAAGCTCACTTTAAACTCTTGAGCCTGTGCAAATCATCCAAACACCTTGGAAACATGTGGAGGCTCCTCCAAACCCCTTTGCCATGAGTCCCACCTTGCTGCCCTCCATGCCCAGCAAGGGGACAGCAGGGACAGGGTGATCCACAAGACCTTCACGCCCTGGGTACTACTGCTACTGCTTTCCCATTCCTCTCCAGCTCCTTGCCAAACCATGTCCTTGTCTCTGGCAATGCCTGGACCCAGCTGCCCAAGAGCTCACCCAGTGTCTGTGTGGCTGAGCCAGGCTGCTCCCCTTGGAGCTGTGGTAGCTTCTGCCTGTTCAGCAAGAGAAGAGGGACCATGGAGGAGCCAGGCTGGTCCATGCAACCCTATGTGATCACACCACTACCCTCATGGCAGGCTGGCTTCTCTGAGCAGGCAATATTTCAAGTAGAGGGGGAAATGACACAAAGCGTCTCTTGACTGCACCACCACGCTCGTCTCCTTCCCCAAACTTGGTTAAGAAGCCTCATGCACTCATTAATAACCCTCCCACTCGTCAAAGGGGTGTTGACCACTCGCTGATGTGAGATGATGACTCTCCACTTTCGCCCTGTCCCAGAAAAGGTGAAGGCACAGAGCACATGTCATTTCAACAGCATGCAGAAAAAGTCTACAGGGCTCATCCCAGATCATGAGCACACAGATAATTTTTGTCCTCTAGCTGATTCACAAGTCCTTGTCCCAATTTGACTAATTTGATTTGACTCTAAAGTAAAACATGTTGCTCTGCACCCTTGTCATTGAAAAGGTCGCAAAAGCTAACATATCTCAGTGGCAGCTTACCCTCAATCTCCATTCCCAAGATGGATAGACCAGCATTAACGCTTATCAGAGGCTGGCAACTCTGGCTTTTGACAACCTTGAGGATTTCAACATGAGGTTTCATTGCAAACTGGAACAGAAACAAACCCTCTGGGATATTTTTACTAAAATTGGAACATGTGAGTGTACACCACATTCTCTGTGTGAGTGGAGGGATTAATGACCAGCTTTAGTGTGGGAGGTCACTAGAGCCCTCAAGGTCTTGCTCTAACTTTATTTGCAAGCAGAATTCTCCATCCTAGCTGAGGCCAACCCTGGCCTTCAGGCAGGGTTCGGCAGCCCTGGTAGTACACAGGCTATCAGACTCTCTTTCCATCCCACCCTCCCATCAAAGCTTTTGTGGAAACATATATATCACTACAGAATAACATAATTTGCCAAAAACATCCCTTCGGCAAATGTTTTCTCAAAACTTCTCCAGTACTTCTGAGGCTCCTGAACAACTGTAATATACAGATCAACTTGACAGTTGGTAAGCAGGAAATTCACAACACCTGGAAATTGTGAAACTTCACATCATGCTTTTACCAAGCAGCATGATACAAGTACACCCTGACATCACTGAAAAAGCATTAAAAAATGGCAGCTGTTCCAACCTGGTAAGAGAAGTACAGCTTTCCAGGTTGGAAGACATGCTAAACTGAGCAGAAGACAGGAGTAATTTGGGAAATTAATGAATTTGCCATCTGAGTTAGCGCAGGCTGTGAAATATGTAATGTCTGCTTCTGACTTGGAAGCAGATCTGAAACTGAGTCTGAAACTGTATTCTCCCTTCGTGCACATGTAAAGAAGATAACCCAGTGGATATAGTGGTTTACAAAGCTCCCCTTTGAGTGTCCGCCACCAACATTTTCCCCACATCATAATATCCACTTGAAGTGAAGACAAGGGGAAAAAAAATCCTACCAATAAAATTGACTTCTGTGAATCAAAGATTCAGAAAGACAAGATAGCCCATCGAGTGTAAAGCACCCAGATGCGTATTTCCAAAAGCAATAGAAAAATCCCTCTACTGGCGAATAACATTTTTTTTCTAGGTCAGCACTCAGCAGGAGACTTTGCAAGTAGGTATTTTTATTAAGGATTATAACTGCATGGATGCATAGCTGCCTGTTAAGATTGAAACATCAGTGGAGAAACAATGAAGTAAAAAGAGAAGCAGATGGCACCGCAGCAAACTTGGGTGAGATGGTTTCAGGCATAACTAACTGTAAGGCTAACACACACGTACCTGCCAGTAGTCCTATAAGAAGCATTACAACCCATCCTGACCAGGCATCTAGCAAACTCTTGATGAACTCCCATATGGATTCCTTACTTTTGTTTGTAATCTGAAATTAAACATATATATAAACTTGTTGCGGATTCAGGTTGACACAGTTTTAGTGCATAATGTTTAAAACAAAACGTATTTAAGCGCCTAGAAGTCATATACAATTTGTCTACTCTCTACTCCCCCCAGTTCCACTCATTTTTTAGAGACGCTCTGCTGATTAAGTTTCCAGAAGCCCTTTCATATTTACAAACTCAAGACACACCACACCCATATTTTAAGAAGCCCTCCTCAAGTCATACATGGTAGGAAGCAATAACTTCAGAAAACTGCTTGTTTTTCTCACCACCAGGACAGCTGTAGCCCAGGGACTGTGATGCATCACATCCAGACACCTTTACCTTTCTGTGGCGGTCAGTGTCGCGTGACTTCTCCCGCAGCCAGTCGATGGTGTGGAAATCTTCGTAAGTGCCAACATCCGGGAAAGGCTCATCCAGAAAATCCATCAGGTTGCCAGAACCGTTCATGTCTCCTGCATTGACCATATTAGGGTCTGTACGTAGAAAAAAAAAAAACAAACCAAACAAGTATGCCAATAAATTCATGCAGCTTTGCTGGATGTTTCAGAATCAAGTTTTCCGCGATACCTCTGCAAACCAAAGTCAAAAGAGCGTGAGTCAACAGTCCTGGTGGGCATTTACTGAAATCTATGCATTGCCTCTAGAAAAAACCTATTTTGCTGAAGACTACTTCAACAGCTTAGCAAACCTTAAACCGCATATACAAAAAGTACGGTGTCCAAGTGCAGAAAAACCAGCTTTTCTGAAAACAGAGCCCCAAAACCCAGAACAGTTCTGGGCTTCTGCAGTGATACATCCTGATCACGTGGATCGCTTCTGGAAGAAG
>VWZZ01001431.1:109256-141924 GCA_013399095.1 Psophia crepitans | reverse complement strand
TTCCACTGCTCAGAAGGCAAAGCTTGAGATCACAGTAAGTTTACCCTGCATCAGGTCTGGAAATGCAGTATCTTCTTCAAGTTTGCTTCCCAAGGACTAGGAGCAGAATCGTTCTTGGGAGAGTCTAAGTGGTTGCCTTCCACCTCATATACAAGCTTTCCAAATTTTTTTTTAAGAAAGCAGGGGGAAAAACAGTCACAACGTGTCCTGATGGAGCACAAGAGGAAATATATACCTATCCCCAAACTATAACAAGCAGTTATGAGAGACATTTGATAATTGAAAAGGAGATCAATGTAGGTTGTGATCAATGTGTAGCCTGTCCACAGGCTGAGTGGACATTTTCAGCCCGGAAGTTTCTGGGGACGTAATCTCTAGGTTTACGGAATACAGATAAGAAACCAGAGAAACATCCACGCCCATTGCTCTGAAGCTCTGAAAACTACACTTTGTTCATGCAATCCACATACGCAAAGCACAAAGAAGTTAACTCATAACCACGATACCTCTGTTTTCCACAGAGAGCTCAGCAACACCTGGCTAGGTGCAAAAATAGCTGTTATCTCCTCTAAAGGCCAGGTCACTAAAACGACAAGCTCTAGAAATGGCTGACCTCATTCCCAATGAGAGGGGCCTTTAGTAGCATGAGAATCTATTAAATGAAGTAGTTTAGACACACAAGGTTGGGGAGTCATCCAACAAACTCAACCATCTGAAAGTCTGGTGTCTGGACTGTAAGAACCACCTAGGCTGCCTCTAGAGACAGAGGTAAGGGTGTATGACAGGAGAATGTCTGCTCCTTTCAAGGCATCTGGTCAGGGACCATTTTCAATGCAACAAGGGATAAAGGCAAAGGAGGAAGCCTCAACAAGACCGTACAGGGACATAAAGCTGATGGAAATGATAAGGGAAGCAGTGACGGGAACCAAACTTGGTCGGTCACACTCACCGGCGAGGCTGCATAGGAGTGTGAGAGTGTCTATTCCAGCAAGGTTGTCTGATCGGGGACCTTGTCAGCTGGGAAACTATGGGAAAGAGAAGGGAAACTGGACACAAAATACACTGAGATACAGACCTGACAAAGCAAACATGGAGACCATGACAAGAAACAAGACTCACCACTCACACTAACTGAAGAGCTGGACCGGGGTGGCTAGAGAAAGCGGGCGTGCACTTCTACATCACTTAACAAATGTTGCTCTAAAGGGTGATTAATGTCATCTGTCCTAAAAGAAGTGCCTGGGAAATGGAGTCTTCCAGAGACTACCTAGGGTTTGTAATCTGAAATGAAACCCTTAAAAAAAAAAACAACCCAACAAAAACCTAACAAGGGGTTACAAGAAGGTTACACGTGAACCCCTAACAAGGGGTTAAACATGAAAACTTTTTAAAAAAAAAAAATAGGGCCAGATACAGACTTTAGGAGTTTTATAAAACTGACTCTGCAGAGCCTGTAGCTACTTGACAGAACAAGATAACTTTTGAAGGTCACTGATGAGGCTAGCATGGGACTAACGACTGCTACCCACTTTCCTCCATCAGGTACGGAAACGGGGATTTCACAAGTACAGAATTCGTATCTTTGTGAGGAAATTTCCCAGTTCTGAAATTGAAATAGGCAAAACCACGGCAGATAAGCCTTTAATCAACTGCCCATACACTCTGCTGCTCTGCTTGGCCCCTTTTAGGTACTGCCTCCCCCCCCCCCCCCCCCCCCCCCCCCCCCCCCTTTTTTTATTCNCCCTCCATTTTTAATTGTTCTATTTGAATCCTCTCCATTTAATATTTTTCCCCAGTGGTGACTTTAGGGACGTAACAAGCGTGAATACTCAGCTTTGTCAGTGTCTGCTCTTTGCACGCCACCGGGTGGGACTTTCTGGATGACACAGACAATGTGCTCAGCACAAGCTGCTGAGAAAGGCATTATCGTACCGGCAACCAGCGGGTCACCATTATAACTCCATAGAAGCCCTTTTAAGTGTGGAAATCAAGTGATCTCCAAGCACCGTGGCACATTTGTCTGAAAGAGAATCAAGCAAGGGAGTCGCAGCCTGGGGAAGGAAACCAAACGCAGAGCAGGTGTCCCACACAGCGCTGCTGAGCACAGATAAGCTGCCACAGGATTGAGGCGATTTATAAAGCAGCAGTTAGGAGGAATGACAACTGAGAATAGCCAGGATTTCGCCAAAGAGATGTGAGCACTCTCCTACGTTTGCTAAGAGAAGTGAGAGAGTGAAGGCGGGATGCTGTGGCTGGCACCAGGGAGCTGAAGTTGTGAGCGGACCTTGAGTTCAGTGTCTTGTAAACCATGACTGAGGACGGGAATGGGAAGCTGAAACGAGGTGAAAGGATTAGACCGTGCTATTGTTTTGTAATGCTGTGATACATTTATTGATCTGTGCTGTGATAAGCAGATCATTCACTTCAACTCACTCTGCCCACTCAGCGAAGAAGGATCTGTAAAGAACTGCTGGCCCGCATGAGGCAGCCCCCCCGCTACAACAACAAACTTCTGGGAACTCTTGTGCTGAAAGCGTTGGCAACTTTTCCTTAATGCTACAAGAAAACTACACAACACGTTCGTTATATCACATAAAAAATAGCTTTCTAAGTACGTTGTCAAAGCCCAGCACGTGACAGTATTGTGATGGCTAATACGAGGCCAGACCACAAGTATGTAGGATAATTGCAATCTCAGCCTGAATCTACCTCAAAAATATGTGCTACGCAACACATCCAGGGAGAGGAAAATGTGCTAGATACCACAGGGCCACGGAAGACTGAGAAAAACAAATTTCGAACTCTAGGTAGCGTACTAATACCTGGAAATTGCAGCTTGCTGGATGATTATCCAGCCTTAACTTCAGGTATGCTTTTGAAAGCAGAGATACAATAATAGATTATGCAAAACTCAATTTTAGTAAATAAAACCTGGCTACAGCACTTTTTTAACTGAGTACTACAGAGTTCCCATCTTATGTCCTAGCACTAAGCACCATAAGTATTGCTTTCTTTCTCACTATTTTGTGTTTATTTATCTCACCATACTTTGGCATTTAAAAAATCTCGAAATTTTCTTTCAGGGTGAGCTACCTTGCCCTCTCAGAGATGTTTGCAGGGATGCTTCCAGCAGAACTGAAGCCTTACATGAATAAGTCAGTCATAGGCCTTTTAACTTAATAAACATATGTTAAGGGCAAATTAATCTCACCCAAACATGAATTGTAGCCAGATGTACTGCAGCAATCAACTCTGATGATGATGGCAAAAGTGGCATTCGTTGTGTAAGTTGTCTCATCTAGCCTGAGAAATCTGCACTAGTCTGGACACTAAAATCTAGACTCCTTCTGTTGCTGATGAGGGGAGGTAAACTCTATTCAGATGCAATTTATCTGATGTATTTTAGACATCTACATTAGAATGAGGTTGTTTCTCAGAAGTGCTAATTTCTGTTTACTGATTACAAAGAGGTGTCAGAGGTAGACATCCACATCTCATCAAATGAGTCACACTACCAGTTCAGAAGAAAACATCGCAATACCATTATGTGCAGAATTAGTAACAAATGCAACTTGTAGTGGCTTCTAACACCTGAGCATCTAAGAAGTTTGGATACTCTGACAGAGTTTATATACATTGAAAGCTGTCGAATATTGTGAACTGACTGTTTGACATATGTATTTTGTCCCTTTACTGTTCTGTGTGTTAGATGTCTTTTCCACTACTTTTCCAGATGCTGATGCAACACAATTTGTCTAAGGGCAAAGGTTTCCTGCTTACTCCCCTATTCTTTTCCTAATAATTCCTGGCATTCCATCAGCTTTTCCTAGGGCAGACATCCAACACTTTCACTGCACCATCTGCTACGACTCCAGGCTATCCTTCTTGAGAGGCTGTGGCCAGTTTGGAGCCCATCATTCTGTGATCTCTTAGGGACATTTTCCCCATTGGTTTGCCTTTTTCAACTTTGAATTACATCTGCCATTTTACTCCTTGCAATACAGTGGAGAGACTTCTTCAGCTCTTAACAGTGAGCTCTCATTTTTACTGAGTAGCTTAGCATACCTACAACTGAACATTTTTATCAACACTCTGCTTTAAAAATTGTAAACAGTTTCTTGCTAAAAACTGGAGGAAACAGAGAAACCTGACTGAACTACATATCTGCTGAAGTGAGAGGATTCTGGTTAGCAGATTTCCCTGGGCTTAGATCCATGCCAGACTACTGCGGTCCTGTGGATGGAGCAAGCCCCTGGCAGGGATTGATTCACAAATCGGGAGAGGTCACAGTGCTAGACTGGCAATTGTGACTCTTGATAAAGGCTCTCCTGGCTGCCGCATAACCCAAGATGTCTTCCAGAGACCTTTGGCAAGGTCAACCTGATGTTCCGTCCCAGATTTCCCAGCTAGCCACGCTTGGTGCACAATACTCTGAAGCCAAAAAGAAAGAGACGTTGCCCTACAAATGTCAGAGGTGTTGCATGAGAGCTGCTGGAGGTAAGGGTCAAAAGAGTGAGCCCAAAGATTAGGCTGTGAGGCTTGATGACTGTGGGAAGCAGTAATTACTGAAAACTCCTATGTAAAGGAAGTAAAGAAGAGATGACCAACCTACAGAAGCCAGGGTGCAAACACAGTGAGCTGCCCTACGGGCTGGGACACACCAACAAGCACAGCGGGTATTGCATGGACTAGAGGTCTCTTCTGTTACATTTACTCACATTTTGCGATTTTTTTAAAGAACCAAAAGCTAATATTATTATCATATTTAAGGTCATGTTTTTTCTGCAGGTCTCACAGTGAGTAAATTCATCATGTGATTGGGACCAGCTGTATGATACACTGCAGCTTGGAGCTAAGTTTTACAGAAGAGCGATAAATTACATTTATAATGGAAATGCTGACAACCTCTCAGCTTTATAGCTCTGTTATAGCATGTGCAAATGTAAAAGCCATAGCTAGAAGAGCTCTATCATGAACCGACAATATTATGTAGACATCATGTTGACTGACTGATCGGATCTGAAATGTATTTGACACAGACCAAAACATCCCATGGTTCAAAGAAACTGAAAAGTATACTGATGGGAAGCAACTTGCTGAACGGTCATCAAAGAAAAAGTCTTGGCCCTGGCCTATTGCTACTAGACATGCTAGTTCCATGCTACGTTCTCCTCATCCTGTGTTCTGTTTTGATTGGCCACATCGCGCTGAGGCAGGCAGTACGTTTTTTTTTAATGCAATTCCAACAAGTTTCAAGTTACTTTCAACAGATCACAGTTACTGAATTACTTCAAAGCTTCAAATGTTCCTAGCAGATGAACATTCATCTGCAGCCTTTAATCTCTCTGCTGTTTCCCTTGAAGACAGTAGTGAGGAGGGTTGCTGTGTGAAACATAACAGCATACGGGCAGCAAAACATGCCTCTCTTCAGCGACTCTTCCACCAGCGTAAGGAAGAAGTGAGCCTGACAACAGGCTGGGGGAAGAAAGTAGAAGCCTAAAGGTCTGTCGCAAGTTCCTGAATTCACATTTGTTTGGAGTGACTTTTCCAGGGCATCCAAAGCATCATCTGTTCTATCTTTTCCAAATGTGGTATGAGTTAGCTGACATACAGAAGCAGAACACAGCGCATCTCAGGGCTTTGCTGTGCTCTGCTACCAATATGCATGCAATGAGAAAACAGAGGAGATCCTACTCCAGACACAAAGCTCTTGAAAAGACTCACGGTCATTTCAATCATGTCTCCATTGGAGTTGAGCACTCCACTGATCTGAATGGTTGGTCAGATTAGCTGTGCTCTTATGACGTGACATGACAGCACGTACTGCACAAACTAAGGAGAGTGGGGGCTTTGAAAATCTCTGGGATTTATTTGCTGTAGTACCCAATAACGAACAATGCAGTCCTCCTGGTTTACAAACTGGTGATCACCACAAGAGTCCTTCATGCTGACCGATCATTTACCAGTCTCTATGCCTTTCATATTTGTACTGACCGTTCCTAGTACTGTATTCTCAAGACAGCCAAGCATGGTGCCCCAGCCTCATGGCCATTAACTCCTCAGTGTGATCTGTCAAGCAAAGGCACCTCGCCTTAAGAGCTGGGTGCTCTGCCAGCACCCATCCACCCCCCATCTCAAGGGATTTAAAGCTAGTCACAGAGATGGACGCAGAGGACTCTCCACTCAGGCCTTGAATCCAGGTAATTAGGAGGTCAGTGCTGCCTACACAGTGAGCTGAAGAAGTCAGCATTCGGAAAGAGCAGTAAGAGGATAAGGCTGAGGGAGAAAGTTCCCAGAGCTGAGTAAAATTACATTAGAGGTCTCCGGTACCACCTGGCCAGAGAAAATGGGCCTGATAGCTCAGGAGCAAGATTATTAACAGGGTCACCTCAAATGAGATGAATGAAAAGTACAGAGAGGTGATCAGGGGCATACACCTCTTGGGGAGAGGCTGGAGAAGGAGGTTGGTCTCTTTAGCCTGCAGTCAAGGCGGCCAAGGGGGGGGGTGGATGAAATTCTCCTTCCAACACCTGCCACACAATGTAGAAGATGATCTAGGACTGGGGATGTGACATCACACTCTATAGGATACAGACTGCAGGTAAATGGTTAGGAAACATTCTTCTAAAGGTGCTGTTGCGTGGTGATTTCACAAGGAAGATGCCTTCAGCAACAGCAAAGCAGGCAGAGTCACCGGCAAGTTAAACGGGTGGTTTTCTGCAGGTTGAAAAATATCCATGGGCGATTTAAGACTATTCATCTTAGAAGCCTCTGACTGAACAAGCCAATTGATTTATTGACTTTCTGTCTTAACGATGGTGTTTTAAAAAAATGTTAAAACGGCCTTGGATCAGAGCAAGGTTGAGACTCCTGGAAACGTCAGAAAACGCTGAACACAGTTTACAGGCCTTTTTTGGAAACATAATATGGCACATAAGAAGTAGAGAATAGTTAAATTAGGAAAATACAGAGGGAAGGCAGGATATTACAATGGGCAAATACCTGACAATTCAAGGGCCTCTGCATGGGAGTAAATCGCGCTGCAGGCCCTCAGCCTCCTGCCACACAAGCACGGGCAGGCTGCAGCGTCGGGAACATTACTGCGAATATTGCTGCATTTTACTGTACGGCCCCACCACCGCGTATTAAGGAGCTTCCTGCTATGATAGTGTGGGCAAGCTAAACACAGTCACATCTCTGATGTGCAGCTTTACCCCGAGGAACCTCTACGGAAAAAATTACGAAGCTGCAGCATAGCTCAAAAAACACAGGGCACCAGATCACAGCGGGGAGGGCCTGGGAGAGAAGGGGAAGGTGGGAGGGAACATTTGGGATAAATGGCGGAAAACTGAGGCACAAAAGGCTCCTCCAGACCAAACCACAGCCTCCAACCTCCCCTCCTCAACCACCACATGTGCTCACGGGGCGAGCGCAGAAGAGATGACAGGGCTGGCTGGGAGCACAGGCAGAGGGAGGCATGGGGGTATGTGGGATGCACAGCACACCCCAGGAGCTGATAACCAAGCATCAGGGCTTCCCAACTCCTCGGCAACAGCCCGGCTCCCTCTTCTCCTTTTCTCCTCCTGGGAGGCCCCTGGGTCTCCACACTTCTCTTCCCCCGAGGGGCAAACCTCAACCCAGCATCCCACTCACTCCCTCTCCTTCGCAGGACTCTCCCTTTAGAAACAAATTCTTTTTTGGTATGAAATATCATGTGTCTGGTCTCTATTTGAGTTTTCTTGGAAAGTCTGGGCAAAATTAGTTCAGCTGCTGAGTTATGTCAGACAGGGAAGGGGAAAAAAAAAAAATCCCAGCTCTGTCCCCACAAGCTCCAACTGGAATTTTTGCACTCACATTACTCAAAATCAGCTTCGTATTTAAAAAAAAAAAAAAGCTAAACTGTTTCCAGTAAGTCTTAAAGGTCCCTCCAATAAATCCAGTTTTTAGTATAGATGTTGGGGCTGTGGAAAAAGCAAGAGGGAAGCATTGCTGGCTCTGGAACATCCACTTACATTTTCCAAACTGAGCTGAAACATCTCTATTATAGGATGCCCCTCTGCTAACAGCCCATCAGCGTGAGCCGGCACCCACCTCACTCGCCCTTGCTTCTTGAAGGAAACAAGATTCGATTAGGTAAGATTCAGAAAGCTTTCAGCATCTGGGGTAAGAAACTAAACCAGAAGAGAGGCCAGACTGGAGACCAGGCTACCAGTATAGCAGCATGTGTAGCTTCCATTCTTGATTTCCCTCTAGTCCTCTTCCTCACAAAAAAGCGGGGGGGATTCTCCTCCTGGAGCAGCTGGTTTTGCTGCCACAGAGTTTGAAGCCAGGGCTGAAGGGTGAGGGGTGCTGTACAGGTTTTCTCCTCACGCCACACACAGCCAAGCTTTGCAGCACCAGGTTTGGATTTCCAATGCTGATCTTTGTCTCCCCACTCAGCAAATGATAGAATTAAGGGGCGGGGGGGGGAGCAATTCTTGGACTGCAAAAAAGGCAGATATATTCAGAGAAAACAGACTTTCACTGTCAGAAGGGAAATGCCCTGGTATATAGTCACGCCTAAACAGCTCTCCCCTTAAATGGGGTGTTCAATGGTGTGAACCTCTTGCTGAAAACCTTTTTAAGCCTTCAGCCTGAAATAAAGCTGATAAACCTGCAGTAGAAAAAGCCATTAATCTGTTCTGCCATGTCCCTTCTCATGATCTGAGCGGAGGCAGTGAGTCATTTTCACACAGCTGGAGGATAACATTTTCCTGTTCGCAGGGCACTGGCTTCTACTGCTGCGTTTGATACCAATGGGCTGCGCAGATGAGTTACTTCACATGAGAGGAAGCTCCTCTACCTGCAAGACGGGGAAACCTTTTCCTTGAAAGCTTTCATATGAACACATGAAAAGTGTTTTAGGAAGAGCAGCCTACTGTAACCCTGCCAGAGTTTTCTCTTTCTGGCATTAACAATCATGTGATTTTTTTGGTTCTGCTGGACTAGAGATGAAGAAATCTGAGAAAACCTGATAACCTGGCATGTACGTATGCCCACAACACACACACAAATTAGACTCCTACTCTACAACCTGATTCCATTTCACTTAATGAAAAAAAAAAATAAAAATCAATCCTGGGCACCCTGCAAGCTGCAGCCTGATGGCAAAAGCAAAGGGAGAAAGGACTTGGGACCTACAGGCACTACACTGCTGTTTCCGATCGAGCAGCATGCTGAGCTGAGAGCGGGTCGGACCTGGGAGAGGCTCCTGTGACACAACACTCGACACCAACACATACAAGATGGTCCTGAACCATGGCTGAGGTGGGGGTGGGAGCCTTCCCCCTGAACAAGCGCTGGGCTACAGTCACAATCCTGCTCACCTTCCCCTCCAGCCCAACAACCAACAGCTTCACCATGAAGCAGCTCCCAGAGCAGGGAGGGTGAGGCACTCCAGAGAGCCCATTCGCTACAGGACCCAATCCCTAGGCAAACACTCCCCTCTAACACCATCTCCTAACCCTCCTCCGGTCCTTGTTTAAAAGCCACCAGGTAGTACCTGTGAAAAGGTACGACCTTTACATGGCAGACCCCAACGTGCGCAGGGGCTGAGAACCCCTGAAGCCACATGTCAGAGCCAGGGCATGGCACCCTGGCACTGCCGGGAAGAGAGATCTCCGGCTGGAGATGCTTCCAGGGTCACCCTTCTGTACTCAGTAACTGTCAAAGGACTTAAGTCCTTAATTTCTGAGTTGCCCCAGCATACACTTAAGGCTGGCACCTAGGCCTTTGTAGCACAAAAGATGCCCAACTCAAATCGGGAGACCAGGAGAACCACCGCCCCATGTGTATTTCCACAAATATGATCTCAGGGTGTGGGGGGAACCCCACTGCGCCTGTAAAACCCACGTGCGGCAGCCCCGCTGTGCACTTCGTGTGGGCAAAGAGCCAAGCCTCGATGCACCCGGTGAGCAAGAGCACGGCTCGACTCACACACAGCGCTGGAGAGAATTGGCCCAGCCATGATTTCAGAGGGAGTCAGGAGAAGAAACCCAGCACGGGCGACATCAGGACGCAGCAAACCCCCTGCCAACTCATACAGTGCCAGGTTTGTATATTTATCGCTTTTGAAGCTCAGTCTTGGAAAAAAAAACCCAGAGAAAACTATGTTGGAGAAAAATAAAACTGAAATTTATTTTCCTTCTCAGTTTTGAAGAACCTTTGTCCTTTCTTACTGCATTTCAATAATTCATGATATACTTCCCACCCTCCCCCCCCGCCTTATTTTCTGATCCTCACACTGCTACATACCTGATCACTGGAAACCAGAATTCATCTTTCTCTAGGACGTACAACCTCCTTCGGCACAGGAGAGTCAAAATCTCCCCCACAAGTGTATGGGTGAGCACACAGAGACCCTGGGCCTGCCAAATTACCTGATTTTTCCAATAGTGGGAAAAATTTATTTGAACAAAGAACGGGATTTTCAAGAATAAGAAAACTTCCTGCAGACCAGGAGTGAGAAGTCACCTGACTCTCTGCCTGATGAAGCTGCGGCTGAGTCATCCTCTGTTCTCTGGCAAAGGCACAGAATTTTTTATTAGAATTCTTTAAAAGAAAAAAAAAAAAGGTGTAATTTTATTTGCCTGATTAGCATAAGTTCATCAATTAATGTAGCTTCTCACATTCTAACGTTTGCATTGGAATGATTTTTAAAAGTCATAAAATATTAAAAACACCTAAAATATATTAAAAATGCAATACAGAAAAAAAAACCCACCGCAGAAGTGTCACCGTTTTCTCTCCACAAATACATGTCTTCTGTATTTGTGTAGAGCGCGTAATTAAACACCCACACCAGGAAAAGAAAACAGACTCTGGACTCTGCTTATATAAATACCAACAGTCCAAAAAAGCAGTTTAGTGTGGATTTTTCACCCTTTTGGCAATTGACATTGGGTGTTAGAACTAAAAATCTACTTGCCATCTTGTATCCGTACTGGAAAACAATTTTTCATGCTTGTGTTGGGCGATAAGCAAAACCTACCTTACACCACAGCAAATTATGCAGGAAACCTGCCGGACCAGGTACTTCCAAACCACGTCAGCAAAAATTAACAATAAAGGAAAAGCCTCTTTCCTCAAATACATCTACCGACCCCCTAAGCAAGTTAATCCTCATTCCTTTATAAACTCAGACACGCTATCTGTAGAACAACAACTTCCTTTAGGCATCCAGGGAGAAAAAAGCAGGGAACGCAAGCTAAACAGCATCGCTGCGCTCTCTCCGCAGGACTGGATGGTGATGGCTGCTCACACAAACACAGAACTCAGCAGACGCCCGAAGGAGCCATAGCAAAACACACGGACAAAGGGCCTTCTTCAGCTTTAAAGCTCCGTCTGGCAGCATTTCCACTGGAGATGAGCAGGGAGCCAGCCGGCAGCCCCTGCACCTGCGGACCCTCTGCTCGCAGAGCTGTGCCGCCCGCTTTTCCAGCGGCAGCTCTGGGGCAGCGGCGCGAGAGAAACCGGCAAATCGGTTTTTTGAAGAATTGTGTTGCTTACCTGCAATGCAACATCATTTAGCCCAGTCCCAAAGATTTTAATAGCATCCTTTCGTGGGTGGTACGGCTGCAAAAGCAGTGATGTCATGGGGAGGAAGCAGTAACAATCACGTGACTGCATCCTCCGTCCGTAGGGTATCTGGCAGGAGACGGACCAGCCTGTAATCCCGCAGGATTAAACTGCACGCCTCTTCACCCTGCCTCATGCGTTCGGTCGCCATCGGAACGTGCTGCTTTTCCCCCCCCTAACATGAGCTAGTTATTTTTAAAAGGATTTAGGGGTTGGGTTTTTTGCAACAGCAACAGCGATCGCATTTTTCACAAGGACAAAGCACAGTAAGCACGCTGCGCGCAAACCAAGGAGGATTCCCCTTGACTCTGCAGGAACGCCCAGGTGTCCTATTTTCTTTTATCTCTATGAAATACGTAATCACAGCAGCTCGGAAATGAGACAAACCACAGTTTCACCATCCCCTGCATTTTTCCTTCTCCTGGCGCTCCATTTCAAGCCCATCCAGACAGACTTCCCTCCATCTTCCGTGTCACATTCGAGCTTTGCAAGCTTAACTCAAGGGCTGCATCCCCGTGACCTTCACTTCTGCGCTCCTCCTACCGTCCATCCTTCCATTCATCCCTCCCTCCACCTGCAGCCTCCAGCAGTGCAACAGTCACAGCTTGAAGTTGCTTCTGCTGAAGTTTTCTCATGAAATATTTAAAAACTAGAATATCCTGAAGTGTTTTATAAAAAAAAAAAAAAGGCTGTTGGCCTGCATTTCACACTTTGGTTAACTGAATATTACATCTCAGAACCATATTTGGGGGGGGCTTGGTGGGGGGGTATTTTGGGGTTTTTGGTTTTGGTTTTTTTTTTGGGTTTTTGCCTTTTTTTTTTAAATAATTTGAATATACTCTAAAATATATGATGTATGAGTTCTACAACAAAACAATTTCCAAAGTTCTGATTGTACAAATTGTTGCCCAAGCCACTAGGATCCCGTTCCGCCAGGCAGAAGTTGTAACGGTTCTTTGTGAAGATCACGTACATGGTTGTACCTGCGCAATGTGCTTTATTTCAGGACATTCGCCGGCTCATTTTCCCGTATTTGAATATTGTGCAGACTGGTTTTACCCTTGAGGCATCCAGGGACGTGCCTTGTATCACCAACCAGACGCAACAGCTAGGTAGAGGGAGATGTTGCACAAGCACACGTGAAAACATCCGCGGGCGACTGAAGGCGCACGGGCGACTGCCACTCCCGTCACGGGCCAAGGAGCCCGGTTCTGGGAGTCCTTTCTTTCCCCAGCGTGTTTCTGCAGGTGCTTATCGATGCACTAAACGGGCAGCCCAGCCCAGCAAAGTGGGACAGTTGGTACAGCGTGAACAAAACCTTTTGTCAGCTCCCCCAAATCTTGTCTATAAGCTGAAGAAAGCTCCTGGACTCCTTCCCATACAGAAGCCACAGATTTTGGAGTTTATTACAGAATTTGAATGGTTGACACGCTTCACCTGAAGTTCCCACACCTTTCTGGAGCAAGAAGCATGCCTTTAGAGAAGGGATTTGATTATGCCCTTGGAATCATAGAATTGTTTTGGTTGGAAAAGACCTTTAAGATTGTCAAGTACAACCATTAACCTAGCACTGCCAAGACCACCACTAAACCACATCTCTAAATGCCACATCTACACGCCTGTTAAATACCTCCAGGGATGGTGACTCAACCACTTCCCTGGGCAGCCTGTTCCAGTGACTTGACAACCTTTTTGGTGAAGAAATTTTTCCTAACACCCAATCTAAACCTCCCCTGGGACAACTTGAGGCCATCTTCTCTTGTCCTATCACGTGTTACTTAGGAGAAGAGACCAACACCCACCTCACCACAACCTCCTTTCAGGGAGTTGTAGAGAGCGGTAAGGTCCCACGTCAGCCTCCTCTTCTCCAGACTAAACAGTCCCAGTTCCCTCAGTCGCTCCTCGTAAGACCTGTGCTCCAGCCCCTTCACCAGCTTCGCTGCCCTTCTCTGGACACACTCCCACCCCTCAATGACTTTTCTGTAGTGAGGGGCCCAAAACTGGACACAGTACTCGAGGTGCCAAGCACACAGCGCTGCTGATCACAGTTGTCCATCAGTCACAGACCCGTAACAGCCCCAGCCCTGCTATAGCCATGTCAATGAAGTGTGGAGTCCTGACTTCCTGCCACTGGTTGCTCTTTGCACCCATTAAAATCAGTATCACTAGGCCAACTGAATTCTGTGGAGGAAGTTAAACAGACACCGAGCATTGAATTTATCTTCTTGATAATGTTATCTGTGATTTTCCTTAATCAGTTAGGGAAATATGGAAATCATATGGAAATATGGAAAACCGCAAGCAGCACATACTTGGTCAGACACAAAGATCTGTACCTGGGAACCTCTGTGCCACAACACACACCCTGTAACACAAACACGATGCCCTAAACAGAGAATAGTCATTTTGTGCACTAACCAAATGACTACAAGGGTCTCAATCTCCTTTTATCCTGAACAGATTTTCCTGAATTCCATTCCTAAATTTCATTGCACTGTGCCCACAGCTGCACTCATCGAGTCTCTGCTGGGTGTGTATTTTTAGCTGGACGGTCTAACTGCAAACAAACTAAAGGGACAGATTACCTAATTCTCGATAGAAAATGTGATTCTATAACCTAGATATGTATGTACGCATTTAAGGGATTATTAGAAATCCTAAGAAGCCAGAAACAGCTACTAAGAAGCTTTTAACTCCAAGAATACTGAGATTTTCCAAAGTGCAAGCAAACGACTTAATTGATATTTATAGATTCCAAAAGCAAATCAACTGTACTCTTTGGTATTTTCTTCCAATGACACTTAGCCAATTGAGTGGTCTCAGGAAAAAGAAAATACTCTTCACAAAGTTTTGGAAAAGATTGTTCATGCTTTTGCTAGCCTGCAGCTTCTCATGTCTCTCTAAAAACTCTCACGGATAGATAACTCTACACTTACAAGAAAGACTGGACGCAAAACAAGCTGTAAAGTGCCCTCTTCCCTAAAAATTTCAAACTTCAGTTTTACATCTGCTGAAAACAAAATACATAGTTCATCTAATTACCAAGAAAAAAAACAAAACTTCTTTCTATACAGCACTTACCCTTAAGTCTCGCAAAGCGCTTACAAGAACTGCAGCAAGGAATACAGACAAGACTTCATTCTTATAACAGAAAGCGCACACCGACATACCCATTACAGCTTTTGTTGTTGATCCCGGTGGCAGTGAGACAGAGTCGGCTGGGATTCCAAATGACTATTCCTAGCAGCCCATTTAAAAATAACCTAAATGCAGTCATACCCTTAACGCTTTGCAAATACTGGACAGACAGGAGTCACGTGTCAGTGCTCTGGCTTGGCCCACGCTCCTGCAGCTCAGGGTTGAGAAGAGAAACTGAGGAATGGCCTTTCTGCAAGTACGCAGGTTTAACGTCTCCTTTGTGAACACAGAAGTAAAGTTCAGCCTAAAAACGTTAACACGTGTTCTTTTGAGTGGCTTCCGCCTTGGAATTCATCATAAGGAAGATTTTACATAATTAGTAACGTCAACTTTCTTCCAAACCAAATCTAGAAAGTACAAACTTCCGTTAGAAAAAAAGGCAGGTCAATGTGTTGTGACTCACAGAGCTAGCAATGAGTGATAAGCAGGTGGGAGAACATACCTGCCAGTCCTTACACCCTGCACCCCTTCCAGGTCTTCAGTGTAATCTCTCTGGGATCTCCGATTTCAAGGATTTCCTCTCTTAGTTTTATTTGAAAATTCATTGCATTCACTTAAATGACAATGTTATTCAAAATACAAAATTTCTTCATTAAAGCATCATGAATGTGGCAAATATAAACCATACAAAATATATCTTCTATTTTGATATATAACAAAACTCTATTTCTATTTATGGTAAATTATTTTATTTTGTAGAAGAAATACTTTCAAATAATACAAAAATGACACAATCATACAGAACTGTGACAAAAACAAGAGAGATGAATACTGAATATGATAACTCATTACCACATCAAGACAGAACTCATTACAGCAGTCAGAATCACAGACCCACATGATACGCCGCCGACATCACACAGCGCTCGCTATTTAAAAACCCCAAATGAAACCCCTGACAGAGAGCCCACCAGACATTGCCCCTTCGTCAGACAGTCACAGAACAATTTAGGGTGAAAGGGCGGGTCCCTACCCCAACCCCAGCTCAAAGCGGGCCTAAAGTGACCAGGATGCCCCGGGCTACGGCCAGTCAAGTCCTCAGTCCCTCCATGAAGGGAGGGCTCCACCTCTCTGGGCAACCTCTTCCAGTATCTGACCACCTTCACAGGATCACAGTGTTGTCTGTTCTAAGTACTCAGCAAGTACTTCTGGAGTCACTGCATGGTAACTTCTGATAGACACTATTATGTGAGGGCCTCCACTGAAAAATGAGACGCAAAATTCTGACTAACTGGTCTTCCCAAGTAATGAGCACTGAAAAGCTTGCTGTCCCTAGACTTTTACCCAAACACTAAAAATGCCTTATGTGATTTGTTTTTATCTGCATAGTTTCTGAATAGGTCTAGTTGCACACCCCAGGAACCCAATAAACACCCACCAAAGCTAACTGGCAAAAAACAGGCTTCAGGATGGCTAGCACGACAAATGCTAAATATACTTTATTTTCTCATAGATTGCTACAGGATCAGATCACTTGATACCTGTAATGATTATAGGCCATACTAGGAAACAGGGGCTAATACCTTAAAATTAAATGCCTGCATTAATCATCCTCATTGGTTAAAGATTTAGGTTTACCATCTTTTTTCCTATTACTTTTTTACTCAACTTGGACAAGTAAAAGCAATTCAGTTTCAAGTTTTCCTGATTTTTGACAGGTAACAGAGTATAAGCTCTTGAAACTCACAAAGAACACTTACTTGTAAAATATTTGAAAATACTCTGATGGGCTCTGCCAACTCTATTTAGTTTTTGGCTGCTGCTGTTTTGATTTCCTGACATTGAAAATCTGGAACCAGTTTGACCTTTACTTCAATTAAGAGACAGCATGATCTTCGTTCTAGGAGATTCCAGCAATTTGTGAAGTCAGTCTTTGTTGGGCACCTCTCTTTGTAGGTAATGCATAATTAGAAAAATATGAGAAACTCTATTATAGTAGCTTAGTAAAGAAGTATTTTACATACTTGCAGGATGCAAGGACATAAAACTGGCATTCTCGGGAATTTAGGGTGACAGTCTTTCGTTAAAATCAACAGTCACAAGTAAAATTATTTCTTACTGGATTTTGGCTGGTCCAACTAGCAATCAAGTGAGCTGCACCTTCCAGAATTACACGCCTCCCTCCTCAAAAGCATCACTGGTCAACAGAATTTGGATGCAGCAACCTCACGGCACATCCTTTAGGATGAACGTGTGTTTAAGCACCCTTACTTAATGCAGCTGCTGTCCGAAATCAGCACATTTGTACTTTCCTAAACCGGATCAGAATCTTTAAAGCTGTAGAAATTACTATAGAATTCATTTAGCGGTCTTCCCACACAGCTAGCTCACGTTGCTCCCTTGTCATTGAATAGCAAAACAAAGACCTGTCACCCTTTTCCTTCCTCCGTTTAAACTGAGAATCTAGTTAAGAATATAAAGATACTTTAGACACAACTGAAATGAAAACAATCTATTAGTGCACAGTAAGAACATGCAAATGAATTCTGCAATGTTTAACATCACATCTAATCAGTGTTAAAACACATTGCAGGTGATAATATTTTGCTATAACACAGACAGTGCTAAAGGATACAATGTACATAATAAGCTACAGAGAATAATGCTGAAAAAAGTGACAATTTTAGAACATAGTATTTTCATTTCAGGTATCAGAAACAAAACCAGCTCAATGGTTCCATCCTACTGTATGACAAATACTGAAGAACAAAATTTCAGTCTTAAAATACATCTTAAAGTAGGTATTTTCCTTCAAGGAAAAAAGGCACTATAAATAAATTACACTACAGTGAATTTGCCTGAACTCACTTTGTTTCTGTCTTCCAGCCTTTAAGTCAAATAAAACAGCATAAAAACTGTACACGCTCTTAACAGGATAGTCGATCTTTTATAAAATAAGTTGTCTTCAGAGATGTGAGTTTCACAACAAGGAAAAACCAAGCCTTGTTGCAGTCGCTATTATAAAATATATATGTATATATATATTTATATATATGTTTTTGTTTACTTTTACTTTTTTTACTTTTTTTATTTTTTACAAAACGTGTATATTAGCTTTTGCACAATTTTTTTAAAGAAACTTGGCTAATCTAATAACTTCATTAAAATAAAAGCGATAAATACTTCATGTTTACAATGCAACATGTTATACATCATCAGCTGGCAGAGGAGGTATGTTAATCCTTGGTCTTGTAAAAAAAGCTATCTTCTCTCTGGGATCAAAACAAGACAAAAAGGAAGTCAATCAAATATATGACAACTTTTTTTTGTCGTGTCCCCCCCACGCCCATAACATGGTTTCTTTACTCTGGTTAGTATTTGATACATACATACTGAACTGATGCTTTATCTGAGTACAAGAAACTTAGAAAAAATATTAAACCTCACTGTATACTTTTGGCAATATTCTGTTGAACACAATTACTATTTGTGAAAATTTAGGTGGAAGCATTATACAGCTCGTTGTTGTGTGTCACTGTTTATAGCTGTAGTTGACTGTAAAAAGGTTTCATAGGACAAGCCCTGCATAAGCCCCTTCTGCAGTGCAATGCTCGCCCTTGGACATTTTGCAATAATGCCTACCAAAAGGGAAAGGGAAAAAAAAAAAAGACAAAAAGACAGTATTCAGATTCATCTTTTTGCTTCTTTACTGAGCAAACAATACATGCTGTAAAGCAAGTGTCATAAGAAATGGATGTGTGCATAAAAAGGGCAAGAATGCAAAGACGGAAGACAGCTTTTGCTATTGCAGTGCACATTACCACCTACCTGAAGGTCTGCACCTGAATAGGCTCCTTCTGATTTTGCCCACGCAACTGGTATATTTCTTTCGATGCTTTCTTTAGCATCTTTTCAGCTGCTTGCTCTTGATGATGTTCAAATTTGGTCTGTCTGGTCTGAAAAACAAGAATATGATGCTTAAAATGGTCGTATGAATAAATAAAACACCAGAATACCCAGGTTAAAAATAATGCATTTTTTCTCCACTCACCACAGCAAAACCACACAAGTACATCACCTGCAACAGTTGCATCATCTAAGAATGATAAATTCGAAAGACGGACGGTGTTGGCTCATTTCTTAATGCTCTTTAGACAGTTATGCATTAAATGAATTAAATTTAATGCACACAGATGTGCCAAACAAGACCTTAAAATAAATTTAGGGTCACTCTTTGTCTCTGATAATCCAATGACAGTTTTGTTTGTTGTGCAGTTTTTGCCACTTTTTGTTTATAACTTTTTTTTCCTGTTCTTGGAGAAAGATCACGCACTTTGGGAACATTCCAAATACTTGTAAAAAATGAAATATCAAATCAGCAAAACTCGTCTCAAAGATCAGAAGGAAACTTTTGAAGTTCCAATAATAAACATCTAAACACACACCCCCCCAAAAAAACCCCAAAACAAATGCAAAACCCCAAACCAAAGCAAAAAAAAAAAAAAATCCCCAAACCAGAAGTGCCCTTGGCAAACAGTGCCATTCTTCAGCAACTGTCCTCAAGTACAGTTTGCTGTTAATCAATGCAAAATTTTTTACTGTGCTAACTTCAAGAATATAGAAGCAACATTCACTGTTTGAAGTTCTGTAAACACAGCTCTTTAGACATCTCGTCACAATCAAGACAATTTGAAACCAGAAGTTTTTGAACGTGCTAAGTGCTCATCTCACGTTACCATACCTGCCTTTCCGCTTCCTTCAACAAGTTTCGGAATCGTTCATCCCGAAGGACCCAGTGGGGTAGGTCCGTCTGCCCTCTGAGTTGGGCGTCTTCCAGGCGCTGTCTCAACTCTCTTAACACACATATCTCCTCGTTCAGCTGTCTCTGTCTAGTTCTGGATGCCTGGAGGTCCAGCTCCAGGTCTAAGGACGTCCTGGCCATAAGCTCAGCCAAAGATGATCTGCAGGACTGCTGAGTTGTTAGGATTCAAATAAAATGCACACTGATTACTCTCAAGATAGTATACTGGTCTATCTTCAGGTATGCAGAACATACGTTTTCTGTATTTATTTCACACACAAAGGCTTTCTTGACACAAAGTTTTGGAGAGATTATTTATGTCCCACAGTGAAAGGCTAACTAGCTGTAGGGGTTTTCTGTACCATATGAAAACTTTCCAATTAATGCTTTCTACTACCTCCTTTTACAGTCTCCTTCTGGCTTATAAATATTTAACTACTTTAAGAACAAAACTTACCCGTTACAATGATAATAAAAGGGATGCAATATGGAAAAAACAAGAGTCATGACGTCGGAAAACACTGTACTGAGCAAGATTCCCCTTAAAGGGCTTTATTCAATACTGGCTTTAAGATAGATTCTGAGTCAAAATGGGAGGCATGGCTGTCTACTTCTCTATACCAGCAAGATACTAACTTCTGCTGACCAGGCTAAACTCTACACAATTTACATGCTTTACCTGCCCTTCTCTGCCCCTTTGTTCTACAGCTTACGGGGTGGCACAGGGCTGAAAGAAGAGCTTAACCTTTTCAGTCCTGAATACTTGGGCCTCCAATACTATGGTTGGCTAGGCTGCATAGAAGGGGAGCTGGATGTTTTACTGTTGCGTCCACACACACTTCACCATAAACTAGATTTTAAAAGATTTAACAAAGTTTACATCTAAATCAATACAAATTCAGTTCCTGCTAAACTGATTTTTGTCTGCCACACATTTTTTCCCTTCCTTAATAATTGCTCACAACTGTATTTCACTTCTCTGTGTCTACCTTTTAGCTTAAAAAACCCAAACCAAACCCAAAACATGCACCCTTCCCCCAATTACTTTACAGAAGCCTTATACATTTCTTAAAAACATCAGAATGTACCTGTAGACAGCTAAAGCTTGGGTATAAAAGTATCAGTGTTATGGCAACTTGGTGAAAAGTAAAAAACAGTTTCCTAGGTATACCTGCTTATACCGTAGAGTACGCCTCTCCAATGTATTCCGGACAAAGGGGGATTTCCTTGGCAGAGTTGAACTGTCACTGTCACTGCGATACAGCTGATTAGGGAAAGATATTGAAAATACAGGTTGCTTTTAAGTTCATCCATACTAAGAAAACTGCATTATTTGTTTTGCTTTTGAGATTTATTTTCAGAGATGCACTGAAATTGTTGTTTTAAGCAACCTTTTTTTTCAGCTTTAGTTATTTATAAAAATCTATATGTAACAGTGCTCACACTGTACAGTCACAAGAATTCATAAGAACTTCAAAACCATCAATGCCCTACAGCTAAGTTTCACCAAGCATTGTACTAAACATCCAAGACAATGCAACCTAAAAAAAAAAGGGGGGAGTGAGGGAGTTAAAGGCAATAGTATTTCTTCCTAAAGCATTTACTGTCATTGGCACAAACGATACAGTACAAACTGTATTGTCACTGTCATTACTGTCATTGGCACAAACCTCCCACTGGTTTTCCCCCCTCTGATTTTAAGTAAATGCGGATTAAGTGAGGGTGCTGAACAATCCTTCTCCTTTTTGCACTATCTTTGTGTCAGGTGCATGAAGAACGTTTTACTTGCGTTCCCTATATCATTAACAGATACAGAATCCAGAAATCAAAATGAAGAATTTAAAGGGTCCATAGAAGTACTTGCATGCAAAATAAATAAGAGAGCAAAACCCAGAAGATCCTTAGTTTAGGAAAAAGAACAAAAGTTAAAAATCATTACCATATTTTCAAATTCAAGTCTCAAAAGCTTATGAAAGCGCACAGTTAAAGCTACGTGCATTCCACCAATACTGCAAAAATCAACACCCATGTAGTGATCTGCAATACCATAAGCCAACTGCTTATAAGCCTTTTGTCATTGATCATAGCAACCAGCTAACATATGCTTGAAAGCTGTTGTGATTATCCTCAACTCCCTGCACCAGTGCACCCAGGAATCCCAGGTCCCACCGTAACAGGCATCCTATGACTGTCATTCATGACAGCAGCCACAGTCGTAAGAATATTTATGCAATAAAACTAAGATTGAGCATTCGGTCCCCTTCCCCAAATTTTCAGGTACCTGAAAGTTAAACACTTCTAAGCACCTCATTAGACAGCACTGTACCTCTCTAAAATCAGTCACCCTGGTCTAACATCTAAGGTTACCAGGGGAAAAAAACCTTAATATCTAATTTGTCATAGATTCTTAAATTTTAAATGAAATAAATTCAAGTTTAAATTCTTTAAAAGAACCAAGAGACCTGTTCCCCACTGCAATGTTTAAATTCAGTGAAACATTATTCATTAGTATTAAAGAGCAGCAACTGTTTCTTACCTATATAATAAAGTCTTAAGAAGAAATTACCAAAAATGTACAAAATACTCGTGTGGAGGCCCTCCCCCCTTCTTTTTAAGCCTTACTCACTCTGCAAACGTATTGGCTTCGTGCTCCGGGCGAGAAGGTCTGAGAACGAACAATAGTGCTACTTCGAACAAAAGCAGAACCCCGTGGCCTGCGGCTAGTTCTTTCTTTTGGAAGAACAGCAACTTCTTCAGGAAACAGATCCTCAGTGTTAGTTTCCTTATCCACCTAAAATTTCAATGAAGGAAAATCTTTTATTTTTTCCTTATTTTCTCTCTCTTGACAAAAACAATTGGACATTTCAACAATATCAAAAGCAAACAATTTGCCCTGCAAGCTAGGCTTGGTTCAAGTTTTAATGAGCACTGAGAACAGAGGATGAATCACTTCATTTAAACAAAAAAAAGGTTTCCAAACTAGGCCGTTCAAAATTTTAAGATTATCCTTCAAAAGCCTTTGCTGGAACAGTAACAATGATGAGATGCGGTTATAACGTGAATCATAGCTGCAGAGCACAAAGACTGCATTCAGCATTGGCAGTTGGGGATTAACCACGGTACTGCCTGATCTCCAGTCTCAACAGAAGAAAACTGAGTCACCTTTCCATAAACAAGGTGACTCTGAAGCAAGGAACCACCTTAAAAACTGGAGGAAGTCAAATGGAGAGAAGAAACTCAACAAAAGGGAACTGAAAGACTGTTGAAACACTGATGCAAGAACACTAAAGTATTCAGAAATACAGAAAACACATGCTACTCTAACAAAGCTTCCAAACTTTCAGATAACTCGCTCCTCAATAGGAGGTATGATCTTCCCTAAAGGCAACACAATCGCTTATGTTCCTCTACGTCAATGGAAGCGTGCTGATTTCAGCTTGTTTGCGATTATTTTCAATGTCTCATATCTTGAATACAAAAGAATTTAAATACATCAGTTTCAGCACAACTGTTCTGAAAATTTCAGCTGCATTTGTTGTAACACTGAAACAGCAATGCAAGTCTTAAAACATCAAGCTTCTTTCTTCACAATTCCTTCAAAAAATCTTATTTCTAAGAGTCCTGGAATTTAATCACGATCTTTTCCGTTACAATTTTAGGTCAACACATATATTGATACAAGTGCATATTTACAGATTAGATAAAGGCCACAGTAAAAATAGCTTGCCTTTTGATATCAAAAACTAATTCTGTAGAGAAATAACTAATAAGCAAACAAAAACTCCAGCCCTAGAGGGCATTTTTAACAACCCTGATTGGGCTGGTCCTATGCCGAGTTGGACTCGATGATCCTTATGGGTCCCTTCCAACTCAGGGTATTCCATGGTTCTATGAAGTCAAAAGGCACACCGCTGTTATGAAGGCAGTGTTCGTACAGGGCTGTTAATGTAATTTCTGACTCTTTTCTCTCCTGACCAGTTCGTAATCAAACTGAAGGAGCAGCAGTGACACACTGTGTGCGCCAGGCAGCGTGGCAGTTTCCGTACTACAGTGTCTTCTCTCATTACCTTTAATGGCGGAGGCTGCATTTTCCCAGAACTGTACTGGCCTGCTTGAGTTGCAAACATGTGTCCAGCTAACGAATCCCCGCAAAATGGCTCTGGATAAGGAGGACTAGTCTGGGTGCAGTTACTGCATCCACTGTCAACAGATTCTGCTTGCCAACTCCTGAAGTCAGAACATCACAACATTTTTGTAGGTATTAAAAAAACCCATGCAATTATGCATCACATTCATGTATTTCATTATCCAGGTCAGTTTATAATTTGAGAGTGTTATTTCTCCAATAAAAATACAGAATTTTCAAAGAGAGAACACATTTCACCTGTACTTCTGCAGATGCAGACAAGGAAATACATTTAATGCAAAAAAAAAAAAAAAAAAAAAAAACAAAAACCCCAAAATCACCTTCCCTAATTTTCTTAACACATATGTTCTGGTCTTTGTAACAATACTAAGAAAACAGTAACAAAAAGAAGAATGCAATTCATGCAACAAACTAGAAGTCTTATTAACGATGAAATCGCATTGTAATAAACCCTGAAATAGTAAGAGCTGTGTTGCACGTTCAGTCCATAAGCATTGCAATGCATATCTTTGACATTTTCCCATGTCACCCCAAAATCTTATGGTTTGTCTTTTTTTTTTTTTTTTTAAGTACAGTGTTGTTGTGAATGCATTACAGTTGCCTTCCTAGCAATGTTTCTGTTTAATATAATGTTCTCCCACTCTCCAAATTCTAAGCCCTCTAAACTCAGCGAGCTAATGAAATAAGGTTTTATCCTGTTTGCACATCATCACATATTTTGTACTTGTAATGCTAACAGGGAGCAGTTCTCAGAATAAGGACCTGCTGTATTTCAGACTATACCCATAGTGTAAATATCACTTGGCTGTTTGATGTATTTAAACTACTATTTTTACCTTTCTGATATGGCTTCTGCCTGGTCTTCCTTTCTTTCCATCTCCAGGATTTCCTCCTCTGTGTACTCCAGTTTCACTCTCTCTTCTGCCAGCTCTCTCTCAACTGCCTCCAGCTGGGCAGTAGTCCTAGCTAACAGGGCTGTCACTGCATCCTGAAAGGTAAACCAGAGTTCAAATAAAACCATCTGAACAAGACAATGTATTTAATGTACATTAATCAGAAAAAAACAAAATAAAAACATAACCATTGTATGTTCCTTAAAAAAAAATAAAGATCTGTTCTAAATCTTAATGCTTAAGAAGTATGTGACGTTCCATGAACACAACTTCTCTCACGGAAACTGGGCAGACTTTTTCTCGTCTTGTAGCATCATCCAGCAAGTTAGGACAGAAGAGACCACTGGAGGTCACCTAGCCTGATGTTCTGCCCAAAACAGGGATAGTTTCACAGAAACAGCAGGTTGCCCAGGGCCCAGCCAAGTGCTGAAAAATCTCCAAGGATGGAAATTGCACAACCTTTCTTGACAGCCTCTTGAAGTGCAGTGGCAGAAATTTTCAATGAGTTCTAGTTACTTGGACTGGAAGTGTGCATACAAACGTACATAGAGTAATATTTCAAGCACCCATGTAGACATGCTCTAACTTTTAATTATTCTTTTATACTCCAACTCTTACCACAAGAGCTAAATTAAGGTATCACCTTCTGTGCATGATGAAAACACACTGTACCGAAGATAAGATATCAAACAGCTACCCAGCATGTAAAATAAATAAATCACTTTTTCAGAGCCATACTGTTTTAACTGTAGTTACATTTCCAGAAGACCGGGGAATATTTTCTTCACACTGGTTTTTGTTCTTCGCTCTCTGGGGGTCTGAACCAGTAAAGATCTGAACAGTATACCAGTGAAGCTGCATCTCACCAGAACTCTCTGCATCAGTCAGGTTTATCTGAGCAATGCCCTGTAAAAAACAAAAAGCATTGACCACAATAAGATAAACAGACATTGCATGATAGACACCTTCCCATTTTATGTATAGTGTAAAAAACCCACTTTATCAAATACTAATTGATAGTCTCTTTAAAAGTTTAGACATCATAACACAACAGAACAAAAGATACTGAATTTCTTGCCTCTTGTTTACTACCAGCAGGATCAGAGTAGATATTCAATTTTTTTAAGTTCAAAAATAAAATTTTTGACTGATGCAGACATGATTGTTACAGCTGTCAGCTCAATATTTTATTTTAAAACCCCCTCTCAATTATTATCTGATTTCTGAATTTGCTTAAATTAAAATTACTTTAACAATATTACTTTAATCTGCTTCCTTCTGAAAAAACTACGTTCACAGATTCACAGATCAGTAGGGGGTTGGGACTTTGAGAGATCATCTAGTTCAGCCCTGCTGGTAGAGCAGGATCACCTACAGCAGGTTGCACAGGATCACGTCCAGGCAGATTTTGAACGTCTCCAGAGAAGGAGACTCCACAACCTCTCTGGGCAGCCTGTGCCAGTGCTCCGTCACCCTCAGAGTGAAGATTTTCCTCATGTTCAGGTGGAACCTCCCGTGTTACAGTTTGTGCCTGTTGCCCCTTGCCCTGTCACTGGGCACCACTGAAAAAAGAGTCTAGTCCCATCCTCTAAGCATCCACCTTCCAGATATTCGTAAGAATTGATGAGATCCCCTCTCAGTCTTCTCTTCTCCAGGCTAAACAGACCCAGCTCTCTCAGCCTTTCCTCATACAAGAGATGCTCCAGCCCCCTAATCATCTTGGTAGCCCTCCGCTGGCCTTTCGCCAGTAGTTCCTGGTCTTTTTTGTTCTGAGATACCCTTCCATTCTCTGGTCCTCAGAGGCATGTTCCAAGAGGGGAAAAAAAAAATTGTTGTATAAAACAAGGGGGTTTTGTTCTATTTATATCATAAGGTAGTCAAACAGGCCATAAAGTAATTTTTCCACTTTCCAAGTCATCCCTACATCTCCCAGACTCAGGTAAAAATAGGTTTAATGGAGGTTTCCCACTAAAAGTATTTCCAAATTTAGAGTAGCCCTACAACATCAGACAGCGCTCAATCAAAAATTTCTGAGGGTTTTTTTTTGTTGTGGTTTTTTTTTTTTTTAAATCAGTTCTCTAGCTGGACCTAGCAATGATTTTATATCAGCTAGGCTTTAATGCTGGCTATTGCTACAACCTCTTCATTTCCATAATAATTGACCACATGCTAGAATGTTTTCATTTATATCACTGGAAAAATCATGTAAAAGTTGTTTTCATCTAGCTGGATGCAATGATTCTAACTGTAAAGTAAGTAGGAAATGTAGACAGGAACTGTGTTCAACTTTAAGCAGATAAAGAAACAGTTAATTAGAAAAATAATAATAATAAAAAAATCATTCTGCTGTTTTTCCAAGATGAATGTTCCCTGGGGCCCTGCTTAAACAGATGTATGAAGGACAACTAAAAATCTTTGAGACAAACAAAATAATGCCATATTGGGATACAACGTTACTGAGAATGTGATTTTATGTCAGTATATTGGAGGCTACAGAGATGCCTTTTACATATATAAAGCAGAGATGTTTTCTGATTACCTACTTGCTCTGGCAGAGTATAAGAAAGAAACATATCAAATACACTTTTGCATCAGAGAGGTAAAATGTTTAAGACATGCTGGGTTTGGTTTTAGAGGCAGAGCGTAAAGCTGTTTTCTTGTCATCAGTAATGGAAAAAATACATGTTGAGCCTTAAGATGTCTGGCACTGTCCTACACAGTACATTTATTAAGCAGCTAAGAAAACATGCCAAAGAAGCTGTTTCTAGAAAGTGAAAGACTAATTGGGCAGAAAATAACCATCAAACCCAATTAATAATAATCAGTACTGAAAGGACCAATTACTATTTCACCTCCACCTCAAGACTTGGAGCTCACTCAATAGGCTGAGGAAACGAAGGTGAGTCTGTCTGCTAGCGGTCTGACTTGTGTCTGCTCTGATGCATTTGTTAACAACTTGGATGGCGGGACAGTAAAAGTGTTTATGAATCTCAGTGATGTCACACAGTGATTGTAAAATTTATGAGAAAAGGATCAGAATTCAAAATTATGTTAAAAAATGGGATGGATGTTCTGAAATAAAACCACGAAATACAAAAAGACAAATTACACTCAAGAATTCTAATAAATTAAGATGGAGAATAACTGGTTGGTCAGGGCTGTAAAAGATGAGAAACTGGGAGCGAAACAGCAACGCCATGTGATTGCAAGAAAGGCCATCACATTTCTTTGATGCTTTAACATGAGCTATATATGCTAATCACAGAAAATAACAACTCCCTTATCTCAACATTGATGAGGTCACCAGGGAGAAATAAGCCAAATTTAGGAAGCAGAGTTTCGGAAAGCTGTTGGAAAACAGAAAAAGAACTTTCAGCAAGGCAGGGCATATGAGTAAAAGGTTGAAGGAATGGAAAGACCATCCCACAAGTATAGTAGATTTACTTCTCTATGTAAGTGAAGTTTAGAACTAACTGCCTGAATGTTTTTTTTCTTCATTCCCTGTTATGTACAAAAATGTGTTTAACTTAGGATAAACTACAGTCTGGCTTCTGCATTTAGGAAAGCATTTACCTGGAATAATCTAATAGAAAAGAAAGCAGTAATTAAAAAGTTTAGAAATATATGGATGACCAAATTGATGGAAAAAACTGCATCTCTGTGGAAGAGACTTTGAAAGACAGAGGCCATCACAGCAGTTCCAAAGACGATTTCTCAGTTCAAGAAAACGCGTATTTTCAATTTACAGCAAAAGAGGTCAATGATCATAATGTTTAAATACATAGTTCAATGCACCTACCTTAACAAACCATGGCATTGTTTCTCTCGTTTTGAGTGGCATTGTTAACTTACCATAAAGTAGGTTACCAACCACTGTAGACAAATACTTCTGACAAAACTAGACTAAGACTAAAAAAGAGAAAAACTCCTACCAACATAACCTGAAGGCCTACCATTTTTTGCTAATTCCGTTATAGCAGTTAAAATAAAAGCACCCTAAACTTAGATACACTTGTGCCAATATAAAGATGCTTTACACTGAAATAGCTAGTTAGCTTCCCAGAGGAACAGGCTATACCAGCACAAAGCACTTTACACCAATATATCCAGCCCATTCTTGAGATGCTTTCTTTTTCATTAGATTGTAGTGCAACAATGACAAAGCCTCCCACTGCGGACAAGACCTGGCACCCGCTTCCATCAAAAGTAAGACCGCTCTTTATATAAGATACTACCTAGTTTTAAAAGTGGACTAACAAACACGCACTCTTGATCAGATTTGCTCAAATAAATGCGTCTTATCCATATTCCAGCATGACAGTGAGATGCCTGTACGTCTTAGCTACTTTGAACTGGTTAGTGCAAACCCCTCACTGAAACGCCAGCCCACTGACTTCAAAATAGCCAGGACATCAGTCCCAAGGCAGATTATTTAACTATATTTACATTTGAAAACAGCTAAATGAAGTTAACATTTAACTTCAAGCTAACACAGTTAAGACATGTAACCTCCTTAAACAACTGCTACAGTTATGTGAATGCCTCTACATCAGATGTCTCAATCGGTTTACAGTAAAAGACACCTGCCTGGACCGCCGTTATCCTGCAACAAAGTTAAGACTGATATAACAGAGGTCTTCTTGGACCACTGTTACATGGCAACAAGGGGTTTGTATTTATCATCTTTTTATTAGGAATCTATTTTACTGATACTGATTCATCACGCACATGTTAGAGTGCCATGCAGAAACACAAGTCTCGAGCACACTAATGCTCAAGCTGTCAGATAAAATCTTTGGGAAAAAGTTTCATTTTTACACATTGCTTTCCCTCTTGCACCAAAATTCAGCAATGGCAGATTTTTCAACTTTCACCAACGCAGATATTTTTAAGAAATGCATTCAATAAATAAAAAAACCCCAACAAGCAACAATTAACTCCTTATCTACTAAATCCCATAACAATGAATGTAAATATTATATCAATTTCCAATATGCCTCTGCAGTGTAACAGTTACGTAACAGTACACAACACATTACTTTCCACACTGCTTAAATGCTCCCATTCTCAACTTCTGCTAACATTGCTAATTACTTCCAAGACTCTACGTAACCTAAAATGCACTTATTTCAACTTTCTAAAAATCCCACCTTTCACAGATACTTATTTTTTATTAGCACAACCGTAATGACATATGTGAACAGACACATTAACACATAACTTTATTTTTCCATAAGAAGTGCCAATCAAGTCTTCGCTTTCTCTTTTCAATCTTAAAAAATATTCCTCAAGTAGAGTTTCCCGTATCACAGAGCTTTAAGGAAAAAGGAGTACTTACCAACAGTTCTTCTTGTTGCTGATGATCAACTGAACAAACATACAGCTGCAGTGATTTTAATTTCAAAACGCTCGAATGCACGGGGATTCGGAAAACTTCATTAAATATTAACGGTGTTTGGAATTCCAAAGCTCTAGAGCAGTAAGTGGTTGGCGTGCCTGACTCAAGTGGTGGCAAATAAACTCTCACATGACTGGGAACAGCAAAAACAGACAAATGGCTCAGTTGAGATAAAAAAAAGCTATTTGGCATTTCTCAAGATCAACCTAAGCAAAAACATCAATGTAACTTCTACATGAATAACCTGCTCTGGTATCTCTACATTACAGGAATTTACTTTGTATTCTCAACACAGAACAACTGCAAAGCTGATTTGGAAACCCTGTATTTTTCCAACTAAAACTATTTTATTTTTTTAACTTGATGCTTAAGCAGAGTCACCAAGTAGCAACTGAGATGCCCTGAGAGACTTACAATGGGGCTAGCAAATATGACACAGGAATCCTATAGGCTGGATGAGGCTTTGGGCACCCTGGTCTAGTGTAGGGTGCCCCTGCCCACAGCAGGGGGGCTGGAACTAGATGATCCTTGTAGTTCCTTCCAACCACAACCATTCTATGATTCTGTAGCAGAGCTGAGCCTTCCTGAGCAGCAGCAGCTGGAGGCCAGGTGCTGTGCTATGCTATTTCAAATGGAAACACATGTCTATGCTTAGGTGATTGAACTGCCCTGTCACTGATCCATTTTTTTCCTTCCACCCACTCAACATGCCTCTCTCCCTCTCCCTTAAGAAACTCAGCACAAAAGGACCGCAAACGCAGCGTATAATATTTGCATCCACCTGCAATTTTAAAAAACAAATTTAAGTTTTTGGTACCATCTCATTTGAGACTCCAAGCCAAAATCAAAATCCACAACCATTTTAATCTGACATAAGGCAGCAGAACTACTTATAGAAGTGTTTCTGTGTTCCCCCTGCCCTGACTGCTTGTCTAGCCTCTGCAATATCCTATTTTTTGCCATGCTTTCCCTTGTGCCAGCAAACAGATTCATGCAACTGTGTTGCGAACCAGACCAGAAAACCTACCTGTGTTAAAAAGCTAAGCTAGCAAAAATAAGGCTTAAAAAAAAAAAAAGGCAGCTCAGCGGCTTACTCAAGTTGACTACACGGCAGCATGAACTCTTATGCCACCATCAGAAAGGGTTTGACACTGACAGGCAAGTAAATGGTTAGCAGACAACTGGAAGAGCTCACTACGGTGGAACTGCAGTGCTGCCGTGCGGAGCACCAGTTAGCTAGACAGCTTTACGTGCTCTAAGAAAAGAGCAATCCAACTCCTCCATCCATCAGCTGCTGCAGGTAACTCGCTGCCCCCAGTAACTCTGATTCAATGAATGTACAGCTGCATGGAGGAATTCATTAAATTGTCTAAAAGCTCCTTATGGTTTGTTTGGTAAGATAAACTTCTTTGCTGACTGGTCATTTTGATTTACCCTCCAGTCACACAACGGACTGATTCCATTGGAAGTGGTTAACAGGAGGATGGGGAACAGAACTGCCTTTCTGAGAGCTGCTTAGATGCCTGATTGATTGCTCTGATGACAATGTCGAACAAACCCTCTGGAGTCTTTTTTTACTGTGCTAACTCTACTTGACTTTCTTCAGATGACACTTATTTTTCTAATTATAAGGCAATGTGGCTGAGTACTAAATACATTTTTCCCCTATAGCATGCCTCTGCTCTCCCACTGAAAAGAAAGCAAATGGCTGACATTGATGCACTCACCGATATAAGAATTTCGACTAGAGGTTTGCAGAGTGAGCAAGATCAAGTGTCCTCAACAAATATCAACTTATTCAGTGAGATGTAACGTCAGTTTAACAACTCCCACAGAATTACTTACGTCACAATACAACAACGTTATCACACCTCCATTTTCCACACTTTTCAAACAACCTCTCCCAGAGAAAAAGATCAATAATTTTCACTGGTCAAATTTATATAAAAGATGTTAAGATACATATCACTAGATAAGGCTGTGCTTCATGGCAACGTTGCCATTATTTACAAACCGTTTGTTACATTAAATTAAGCAATGTTCCATATAATGCAATATAGAATTTCAAAAAGTAGCACAGGCTGATAAAGATTTAAAAATTCAGTTGTTTGTACTGATTCTCAGCTAGTATTTGTGTTCAAATTATCTTTGAAAGGTGTTTCACAGATATTCAAGGAGAGCTGTAGTGGCCACAAAAGCCTGCAAATGTCCTAGGTTTTTTATTTGTTTACTTTCTTTGGGTTAAGGTAAAGGGCAAGGTATTTCATTGATTAATACAGATGTTACAGTAGGAATGTGAGAAAATTACACTAAGTTTATTCTGGGATACATCACAGATAAGCTGTAGAGAAGTTGTAAAGGAAATAGTATTTCTGAAATACTGCAAATAATGTAGACAGCTTCTGGGCCAGAAAGCACATGGTGATGGAAGCATGAGTTTGATGTTTTTGAACAAACTTTCTTGGGCATAATAAATATGTAAGAACATGGGTTATTAGAGACTATGCTTGTTACCTGACCATTATGACAGAGGTTCCATAAAAGGGACACTTTGTGTCCATAAAATTAACCCTATCGTCATGTAAACTAAGACACACCAGCTTCTCCGAGAGTGGCTAAATTTTGCACGAAAGCAATCAAATTTATGGTATTTATGATTGTGGCACCAAAAAAAA
>VWZZ01001431.1:36847-109236 GCA_013399095.1 Psophia crepitans | reverse complement strand
AAAAAAAAAAAGCAAGCAGTGATAGGACTTTGGGTGACATTTAAGCTTACATTTTGCAGTTTTCTTTAACAACTAGGCTAGTGAAGTTCTTCAGCTGTAATACATGGACTAACAGACATTCGTTTCCACTGTCATGCCTGGAAAATAAATTTCTCATGTTAGTCACCAAGCATCAATACTTTGCTTAAGAGATAGAGGTGAAAGACGAAAGATTTTAAGAATGTAAAAGCACCTTTTGCTGCTAAACAGATCTCTTAAATCAGTTTGAAACAAAAGCAATCACAGATATCGCATTCTGATAGCAGAACTTTATAGTATTAGCTATTGTAACAAAATTATCAGCACTAAGAAAATTAAACATTATTCCGTTTGAAAAGAATAATATTCCCTACTGTGACTCTTGAAGGTGAACAGGTTTTATAAAATACACTTCTTGGTTTAAACACTTACACCATACACATACATGTGTGTGTGTACACACACGTGTGTAACATCAGTTACCTTAGGCAAATCAGTCTGCATTATTTTAATGGGTTAATGTAAATTCATGAAAAATTCTACTCTTTCACATCAGCATGAACTTTGAAATGGAACAACAAACCTAGTTGAGATTTGAAAACTCTCAGTCTTGGGAATTAGTTTTCTAAGGGGTAGAAGCAATTTTGGAGGGTTAAGATACAAAATCCGGCCTTGCACTGCCCCTCCCCAGGCTACTCTCACTGCTAACAATAGCATGCCCTAAGCACAGGGCTTCAAAGCTGAATTTGGGAGCTGGTTTTGTATTTGTGCCTCTTCACTTGTGACTCTCCTAAGGTAATCCTGCTTTACCCAGCATAAAAAGTCACATCTGGCACAGAGAGACATATCCATACACTCATTAATGGCCCAGACAATGAAAACGCTACTGCAAGAAGTAATGGAGGCCCTTTCGGCAGCCAGCATGGAAAGGACGCTGAATGAGCCGTGGTTAAGGCACATCCCCAGCAGAAGCTGTATGTGATGACTAATCCACTAAACTTTGGCTTTCAATTCAGAAACTTCTTAAAATTATCCACTGCAGTTAAGTTTATTAAAAAGTTAAAAACCCAAACCAATAAAACTAGTGAGCAATTCCTGCTGAGTTGACGGGGGAAGGAGGAGTAACGCTACTCACAGAAAACCAACATGTATTTGCGGTTCTTCACTACTGGCAGCATCACCATAAACAGGCTCTTCCAGATCTTCATTCCTGCAGGAACAGAGAGTACTGTGAACTACAGTGAGCTAAGCAGTTAAAACATGAAAAAATGAACATTTATTTTGTGATGTATGAATATAAGCAATTGTTTGGTAATACAGAGGGGATTAAGAAGGAATTATGGTTGGACTCGACACTCTTAAAGGTCTTTTCCAACCTAAAAGATTTGATTCTATAAGGTACCTACTTAAAAAATACACAGTAGTAGCAATTCACAATTTAAAAAAAAAATCTTAAAAGAGGTATTCTAAAAGCTATTTAGGGTAGTTTAATATTTAGTCTGTCTTCCATTTCTCTTCAGCATCCTCAAAATCTTATCTTCTTCCCAGTTACTGTTTATTGTGTTAAAACAACTGTATAAAATAAGACGACTTTACCCATCCTTCAATCACTTGGTCAACCTACATATTTTTACGTTTTCAGCAGTTCATGTATTTCTTCCTTGCAGTTAAAATTTTATCACGTGTTACTCGGAATTCTAAGTCACACATTCAGTATAATTTTATTTTGTTATAGATGGTTGAAATAAAATTACTGATTTACGATTAATAAGCAGAGAAAACTATCTTTCAAGGGAGAAGTATATGGTGTTAAAATGTTACAGACAATAAACATAAAGGGACTTCGCACTTGTGAATATGACAGTGGAACTGGATGTAAAAAGCCTCTTTCCTTTAAAGCACGCAACCTAATATTTTCACATTACTAGGAATTAGCAGTTTTGAAAGTGTATTCAGAAATTTATAATGAATTCTTTCAGACCAAGCGGTAGAACAGGAGTATTTCCAGCTTACTATGCATTTATACACCTGACCTTTTGCTTAAAGCTTCAAACACGCCACTGTCACTAGCCAGTGAATGATCTGAGAGACATGCTGAAACTCGCCTGTCTCTCCTCTCCGATCTTCTACCACTGTCTCCTCGCAGAGTTACAGCTGTCATGGAGAAAAAAATGAAGACAACATCAGCTCAAGGCAACCGCTTAAAAATTACACAAGAAACAGTTATTGTATCACAGCTAGTGACAAAAACCATTGGTACACACAGAGTTCATTGCTTTTTCATCTAGCTTGAATTTAAAAACCTAGATTACAATTGACTGGAGATTTTCTGTGGGAGAATTAAGGAAGGAAGTTTGTGGCTAATTTCTGTCTGACAAGACTAAGTATAAACCAACTGCATTGTTATTAAATGCTTTTCTGGTAGAATAATTCCTCCTGGAGGAAGACTTACATCAATTCAACATACGTACACATGATAACCTAAACTTTTAAGATTTACCTACTGAATATCCTATAGGGCTGAAAACAAACACAGATACTAATTCTTTTAAGAAGTTATCAGATAATACAATGTGAGGTTTTGTTCTCATTTGTTTCCTAAGACAAAGTCTCAAAGCATACTGTTTATACCATCACATAATGGTGGCTTTTATTTACAGTCTGAGGGGCATTATCAAAATGAACCAGCACTTTCCAACTTTCTCAGACCACTGATTTTTCTTCAAATTCTTGGTGAATGACTTTGAAAACTGACTGGGGGAGAAGGAAGCAATATTCAACCCCCTCTTCTACCATTCCCCAAATCACCAGCAACACCATAAATAGCAACTCAGCAATCCTCTTCATGTTGGAAGTGTAACAAAAATCATGTTGTACGTCAGGTTTTGCACAGGCAAGTAGGTGTAGCAGCTACCAATTCTTTAAGGTACGTACACAAGCTCAATATGTATGTACACGTGCTCAAGAACTGCATAGGTAAGGTTTCAACACTTCAATGACAGCTCCTAACTTGAGGTTGTTTTCTTCCATGCCCTAAAGAGAACCATTCAAGAGACTTGTGGAAGTACAGTTTCTTCAGTGTGCAGTGAAGAGCTCTTGCCAACTTTCCCCCTTTTGCTTAAGGCTCAATGCCTGTCCTCAACGCAGAAAAGCAATGGCAAAGTGGTGCCACTTCAGGGGTAGGAAAAGCATCTTTTTTGTTTCTACCCATGCTCAGAAACTTAAACCAGCACGGAAGTAATCCCAGATTTAGCAGACAGCATTTGGAGTGACAGTAGCATTGCGTACATCACGCTGGAGGCAAGCACCAGCTGCCATTTACTCCTTACTACCCCTGCATTAAGGATGAAACATGCCTAACTCAATGTAAGAGCTCATTATCTCTGTTACATGTTATCTTGAGGCATCAAAAATAAAAGGCTGATACCTAATTATGTTTCCTTCAGCAGAGCACCAGCCAACAGCCTGAGCTCCACCTGCAGAGCCCAGGTGAGGTACAGACAACTGAGCCAACCCTCTGCATGGGACCCATCTCACCTCCCACCCAAGCATCACCAGGACAGGACATCAGGACTTGAAGTTTGTTCAAAAAATCTCCCAAATTAATACAATCACACCACTGCTGTCAACACAAGTGTCTGGCTAAGGTTTGCTTCAATACACTACAGACAGGACGCATTGAGCCCAGCAGTCCTACACCAGCCCAAGGTACATTCCTTTTTATCAGGGCACCAACTGCACACAATCCCAAAAGATATTCCAAAAACCATAGGGTCCTGTTTGGAACTAAAATTCCCTGGTTCTGTCCCAGAATTACCCAAATGCCAAAAAGGATGTCTGATGAACTAGACAGAGCCAGTCCTCTGTCCTTTTGGATCTATAAGTAGCCCTACACACCTCCTCTCCAACTTCAGTGAAGGATTTGGCTGTCTTCAGCTATGTGGCGAATTTATCTACTGACCAGGGAAGTCCCATACTTGCATTTGTCCCTGAGCCCAGAGAAAGGAGCACCCTTCCTCCCCATTCTCAATTACAGCATCCCATCCTTACTGTACATCACTCATCGTGCAGTGTTACTCATTTCGTCCTCACCACAAATGAGAGCCAAATTTAAGCTAGTTCACAGAAAGCAAAGAAGCTGTAGTTGAACCACACTCTCTTCCATATCACTTGTACAAAGTGGTGGGCTTGTGAGATTTTTTTTCTTCTTGAGAACTTTTAGTTTCATCAGCCCACCTCTGAGTTCTGTCACTGGTATGTATGCAGAATCAAAACTAGCACTCTGTGGAGACATCTTTTAGCATAAAAGCTTCCCAATAATTCTACATCACTAGAAGAGACTGAACTTCACCAAAGTATAGAAATTTTATGTGAAAGTGCTTCTCTAATTTCTGTACTAATTTCAACAAATGACACTAGGATGACTCCTTTTTATAAATAAGCCTTTGGATGGCCCCTCTACACTGGAAGGAAAAATCAGTCTGAAGCACCAGTATAACGCTGTGAGAGACTGACATGTTACAACAGTGTTGTAACCTGACAAGGATTGGTCCATTGCCTGTGGGCCACAGAAATATCTGATAACATCTGGAGAATTCCAGAGAATTCGAAAGAGGTGCAAACACCAACCATGCTCTTGACTGGGGGGGGGGGGGGGGGGGGAAGTCAGCAGGAAAAAAATTATCAATAAGAAAGCAACATTAGATTCTGGTTTAAACAGAGTAAGGTTTAGCACAGATTGCAGACCTTCCAATACTGGAAGCTAAAGAATTGTTCAAAAGTAAAGTTTTAAAGATAGATAATTACCTTTCATTTTCTTATTTTAAAAAAAAATGAATATATGAATTTTCAGAACTACTGGGTGCCAAATCTTGAAAAACATAAGGTAGGCCTGATTAAAAGAATATTCTCAGGTGTCAGAAGTTGGAAAAGTGAACTTCAAAGAAAATTTTGGGGTCCAAGATTTCCTTAGCTAAAAAAACCAAATACATACATAAATAAATCTAAAGCACGTTTCACAAATTTAGGAGACTATGAACACCGCATGTCAGCTCAAATGCACTAATAAAAGAGTCAAACACTTTCATGAAAGCTAAAATCGGAGAGACAAACAGACCTTACAAACTGTGATGCTGTCAGGCACTACTACGATATAAAACCGAAGCTCACAAAACACTTTTCCCAGGAATTTAACTACAGCCATGAATATATTATTTAGTTGACATAGCAAAAAATTAAGTATGCCATAATGATTAAATAGATACAGCACATTATCAAACAAAAGCAAATGTAGCAAAACCTCCTGTTTCTTCACATGCAACAAGAAAAAAAAAAACACCCAACAAAAAAACAAACCCCAAACAACGCAAAATCAACACTTCACACAGAAAAACACACTGGGAATTACAGGCAAAAACAGCACAATAAATAATTTCAGGTTCACTTACAGTGAATTTTTCTGTTGTGCCGCATGAGAAACAAGACAAAATGAAAAGCACACAATGATAAATCATCTTTTAGATCTATGACAATATTTTGCAAACAAGAGATTATTTAGGCATTAAAGGAAACTTAGCACTTGAAAGATTATTTTAGGATAGAGAAGAAAAGATAGCAAAGATACTAAAGCCAAATATTTTATTAACATATTTCCTCCCACTCCCAGCTTTAGAAATATGATGAATTTTACCTCTAAGGCATACTTCCTCCATTCACACATGCTGTCATATTTCACAGTACGTCCCTCAAACAGACACACAACAAAAAACCAGCGGATCAGCAACTGAACATCAAAAGTGTAGTCACTGAAGAACTCCCTGAACTTGCTCAAGTGCTGCTTCAGTGCAAAATATGTGCGGTTTACTCGTTGTCAACCCTCTCAGTCCCCAGAATTTGCAAAAATTACCTCATAATTTTTTTAGTGAAGGAAGAGGGAAAAGATTTCCAGTCGTGCATTACGTTACCAGACCGTTGGGTGGCAGCAGCAAAGCACGCTGCATAGTACCTTAGTGAAAACCAAAACCCCTCAACATCTGGGAGTTCCCAAACTGTGATATACAAGCTCGATGCTCCATCAAATTCTTCAGGAATAGAGTACAAAACTACAATAATTTTACAATTTCCAACTGCTCCTTGCAAACAACTGCATTACAATTGCATACCTGCCTGCTAGCGAGTGTGGAGCTCAAAGTAGTGATGACTTCACCCAAAAATCAGAAAGGTTAAACAATTTTTTCTTACCAACTCTTTTCAAATTCAAGTATGTTTACCAAAAAAAAAAAAAAAGGAGGGAAAAAAAAAAAGAGACAGCCTGGCTACCTTTTAACCATATGTTCTTCCTCAAAAAGCAACGCAAAGCACCCTGTTGTACACAGGGAGAAGCTGTAACCCCTGGACTGGGAACGGGAGCTGGGCATGGCAGCAGTGACAGCAGGTAGCACAGGCATGTCCAGCCAGAAGTTTTCAGAGAAACATGAGGTGTGTAGAAACGTGACAGAAGGGAGAAAAGGAAAACCAAAGCAGGAACTTGACCCTCATCCTATTGCTTCCTAAGCCCTCAGACCAGGCCTTCACTTCTACGAAACACGAGTGAGCTATAAATGAACTACTAACATAGTTTCACTCGCCACAATTGGTGAAGACACGCTGTGGTCTGATCTGAGGTTTAAAGAAAGCCGCAGGAAGCCTCTTCATGGCACTGATTTAAGCACAAGCTTACATGCTGGTCTCTGGAATTCTGTTTATTTTGGTCTGAAATCTGCAATATGGGCACTGGAAATGTTTACATCTAGTAAATGTAAATTCTGTAGCAGTATCTTCTGGCAATGCTAGCTGCGTTACGGAAAGTAGGTCAGTCTAGACTCAAATGTTGTTTGAGTACTAGAGGCTTTTTAGCACATGGGTGACATTTTATTTTTAAAATTAAAAAGCTGAAAGCTTTTTCTTAGATACTGTCAATGTTCCTTCTCATTAACGCTCGAGAGGTAAGATTTTGGTAGGATAGCATGATACATTCTCTGGTTATAATTCACATTACTCCTGATGTTCTAAGTCCTGAATGCAACATTCTGTGCATTTGCTAACGCAAAATTCCGGATGTAGAAATGGGATGGGAATTACAATCTTTAATGTTAAAAATATTCTCTAAAAGCCCTTCTCTACTGGTATGGTTTTACTAGGAATACAAGCAAGTCAACACACAAACACATCAAAATGAAGCAATACCCTTTTTCATTTTAACAGCCATTCTTCATTTCATTGATTACAACAGGAAAAGATATTTCTCACCTGTCTACGTGCTCAGGTTTTTAAATTTGTTTTGTGTTTGTTGGGTTTTTTTAAAGGTTTGTTTCCTCTTGATCTCTCTAATTTATATTTCTCAACTGCAGTGCCTCAGAAGCTTCCACCAACGCAAGCTAAAGCAAGTCCATCAACTTCATAGTCAAGCAGGAAAAGAAAACTCAACAGTACGTGTGCCGTTGTCTCGGCACACGTGGCTCCTCTGCAATCACAGAGCACAGGTTCTCCGGACAACAACTCAAGTGGATGCTTAACTTCTCCCACACTCCACCAAAGATGCTCATGAGCATCCATGCAGCCATGCCACTGTGGCTCCTGCTTCATCGCAGAACTCTGTCAGAGGAACCTGGTCTGGTCCAAAAGGGTGGAGAGTATAATGGAAATATCTTCACAGTGTTCTAACCCAGGATTTGAGTTTCACATTATAGGAATTACAGCAGCAGGAATCACCTGAACCAGTGGAGGACAAGCCTCACAAGAAGCAGTGCACATGCAGCAGTGGACCCGAACTGAGCTGGCTCTGGTGCCCAGTAACTCCACGCAACACACCAAATCTCCTGTCCTGAGTGAGCACCATAACAGATGAAGCCCAAAGTCATGGACTAAATGAACTCAGTGGACATATGTGGGCATTTTACAAAGGTGGTCCATAGACTAAGGGAATAACACCTGCATATTCTATCAAAGGATGAGAAGTGGGGGGTGGGGACGCAGGGTGGTTAATGAGGATGTGTTGGACAGTGTGGAACTCAAGCACGACGTAAATGGTATGGAATAAGGGGTGAATTCAGCATGGAGTCGGCCAGCCCTCAAGCACTGTCAGCAACATCACCTTGTGCCTGGTTTTGTGTTTGCTTTGGGTTTTGTTTGTTTTTTTGGTTTTGGTGTGGCTTTGTTTTTTTTCTTATCTCCCCTGGGTTTGCATTGCTTTCAGTTATCATACCAACAGCAATGTGGGCACAACTGGGGGCCTCACAAGTAACTAAACCATGCCTTTTTTTTTTTTTAACTAATTCCAATCCAAGACCCAAATATTTATTCCTCGATGCACTACACTTCAAAGAAAGTTCATATTCCATTCCCTTTCTTCCACCCAATTCATCACTATTTTAAGATCTATTTACAAGGATTTTTTTACTCTTTCACCTCTTTGCCCTAAATCTAAAGTTTAGGGATTTGGGGTTTTGTTTGTTTGTTGGTTTGGTTTTTTTTAACAGCTAACTTCTACCATGTAATTTTTAACTGTTGGAAGTAAAATAAGCCAAACTGCGGAAGAATCTCTACTGTGCTAGTACGCTTATGTCTCTATGACATCTTCTGTGATAACATGACAAAATAATAATGTCCAGAAACTCACCTGCACCAGTTTGCACAGCAGTCAGCTGTGGTCCCACTTCTCGCAGCCCCTCATTGTCCACGGGGTAAGTGGACGTCTGAGCTGAACTCGTTCCTTGTGTGTCATCGTCACCCAATGCTGTGGTCTGAGCCCTGAGTATTTCCAGGGCTCCTATGCTCGCCATCTCCTCAAAACCTTCCGACATCTGAGTCAAGGGAGAATCTCGAGACGCAGAGAGAAACGGTGTGTCCAGAGGTGAGCTTGGAGGGGACAAGGATGACAGGGAGGACCGCGATGACAGGGACGCCAGGGACTGTGGGGTATCCAGAGACCTCCGCTGCTTATTGAAATTCGAGTGTCCAATGGGATCAGCGTATGGTACATCTTTTGTGAGAGACTCGAAGGGAATGATGTCAAAACGTAAATGCTGCCCGTAGTCTGTAATGTTGTCTGCTTTGTCATATTGTGGAAGGCCATAGATGTCCGTAAAGCTGACCGAGCTGAGGGAGCCTCTGCTGGAGGCCAAGGATCCTCGACTGGAGGCCAGAGATCCCCTGCTGCTGCCGGAGGACATTGTGAGGGTGCTAGCTGACAGACTATGGCAGGCAAAGAAAGACAAAACAAAAAAAAGACCCTTTCAAATATAATCAGCAACAGCAGCACAGACATAAAAACGTCAATCCAGATTACACAAGCAATTTTACATGTATTCAGTACAGTGACGTGGAGAGATGATTTGACACTTTAAGGTCTAGTTCAGGTCTCATAGCAACGGACAAGGAAGTCAGGACCACGTGCCTGAAGACAAAGGGTCCAAAGGGATGAGCCTACTCTTTCCTCTGACATGTAAGCAGCCACAATTTGGCAGAAAAGAAGCCAAAGCAGGATCTGGATCAGTAGACTCAATGTAAAGCCAGAAAGGGTAGATTACTATGATCCAGCTTGAATTTACATTAATGATGGGTCATAAACGTATCAAGGAGAAGTAGTGAGAAGGGATTTGTTAAGTCCTAACAAACTGCTGTGTAAGCCCCACCCTCACAGGCTTTTCCAGTGCAAAATTAAACAGACTTTTAGGATGAATCCCATTCCAGTTCCTCTTACCACTCTCCGACAGTTAGGGAGAGAAGAAGATAAGTGACGGAGAGAGATGAAGTGAGACACAGCAGGAACTGAGCTTTTGACGTTCCTGTGATGCTGAGCTGAGGAATCCCCAAGAGCTGCATCTAAAAAGGCAGCTGCAAGTGTGAATATGCAAACCGTTCTGGGCTTCTGTGTGGGTCTTAGCACATTCCTGTATTTAAATGGCAAAATTCTGTCATCTCACCAGGGATCAAAAACTCTTGAGAAGGTATCAGAATAGTAAACCTCACAGAACTTACAGGAGTGTTATCTTCATATTAGGAAAACTGTAACAATTTTACAACGAGTTTTAAGTATGTACCTTCTCTTCAGAAAATAAAATATACAGAATTCCCAAATACACATAATAATCTAGCCCAAACAGCCGTCACTAATACTATTTATAAAACTCCATCCAAATAATCACATTCCATAGACCAAACTGTATAAATTTAGTAAAAAATTAATTTACTTTGCACACATACATAAAAGTGTTAAAAGGTAAACTTTATAGATTACTAATATTCTTCTCTGCTGCAGTTCCAAACCTGCTGGCTTTCTATAACTCACCTTTTTAACTGGGAGTGTAAATATGAGGTTAAACGTGTAGCTTCTTCTAGTTGCATAAGCAAACAATTTCTCTTTTCCTGTAACAGTATCCTATAATTAAACAGATACATATTACTGTTTTTCTTCATTACAGTAGTGTTCAAGAAGTGCTAGGAGCACAGGAAGAGTACCAGAAAATATAAGTACATTGCAGTTTGGAATATAAAAAAAAATAAATCACTGTTTAATGAAAAGTTTTGATTTATGCAGCTCATAGGCAGCAATGGAAATTCCAGCAAGAACACAAGAACCGAGATGCCAGCAGAATTCCCAGACAAAAGTAACTGACGCACAATATAGGAATCATGATGTTGAAAATACATTACAGCAATTAGAAAAGTCATAAAAAGTCCTAGGTAAACACATGAGACACTAAGATTTTTTTTCTTCCCTTGCATCAACCTGATTGTACCGTAAAATACAGAAAACTACTACGACTTTCGTTGCCCTGGCAAGAAATCCCCCTATCATCACATTATCATCCTGAAATATTTCAAATGTTTCAAATCACCCTATTATCTGAGCTAATTACTCTCAAATTTCAAAGATAAGGAGAAAATTTTTGGAGGACCTCTGTTAAGCAGTAACCATAAAACTCAACTTTAAGCTCTAATTCTACATGTTTCAAGTACAGAAATATGATTATATTTAAGCAGGTGGTACAGCGTCTTGAATACTGAGCTATGACAAAAACCTCTCACTGCAACTTATTTTGTGCCCATTCTAATAACAACCAGCTGAATTACTTGGTACCGCTGCCACAACACAAATGAAACGTACCTATAATCCTACAGGTGTGAGACCGACAGCATATCTTAAATTCTACATTTTGATATTACTAAAACTTCAAAATCACATTTATTCTTTTCCTCAATCCCGAATTATAAGTATTACTGGTGTTTTATTTTTCCAAGCCCAATCACTAAACTTCAAAATAAAATCAGGGTGGTAATCCCTTTAGAGAAAGCAGATCAAACATTTGAGTGCTTCAGACCTTCCTCAACTGCAAAGACAGCTGTTAGAATTCAACAACGCCAATGGGCTGGACAAAAAAATATCAACCAAAAGGGAGTCTCTCTGGATAAAACAAAATGGCAGCTTTAGTTTCAATAAATTTTAGATGGTTAAGGCATGGGAAAAAAAAAAGAAACCTCTGTTAGCAGTAAACCCATAAATCTCTCGACTTCCTTGGCCTCCAACTCCATCAATTCATATACTGGCAAGGGGCTGTAGCACAATGCTCCAGCGACCCCACCACCCTCTGGGGAGGCTCCCTTCATCGCAACTTCATGGCAGAAGCCCCACACCCGAGTGCGTGCTGCACTGAAGCTTCTCCCCTGTTTCCGTGGACCCCAGAGCAGGTTAACCCGGTGGTGCAAGGAAGGCTGCAGCTCAGCTAGCTAGACTGAACATGATAAAGGCACTGCATGAAGCGACTCAAAGAAAAAGACAAACGGTTGCAAGAAACTTAACCGATTCAGAAGCCTGCATGGGAAAGGAGGAGCACTCACACCACTTACTGTAAAAAACAAACTTAGGAACTTACAGTGCTGTGAGGCAGGCACCTGCGCTAAAGGGAGAAAGATAATCTCAACTAAGACTGCCAGCCAACCTTAAAAAAAGAAGGCAAACAAAAAAACCCTTTGCCTTACAGATTTTAAGGTAGTTCTCATTTGTCCAAAACTCACTGCATTTAAAAGTAACAAAGCAGAACTGGTAATTATTTAAAGAAGAAATTTCTTTGTATTTTATGATTAGGAAAGTGGAAACAGAGAAGCAGAACTAGGAATGGTTGTGGTTATTCCTGAGTCTAAAAACAAACAAACAAATAAATTAGGGCTACTAATAGTTAAGATTTCCTCCAATTTGTTATACAAAAATAGAGCGCCCTTCAGCATTATTCTAACATCTACTCAACTTTTTGCTAGCATTTGAAATATCGAGTATCACATTGGAACACTGGTTTCCACAGCATGAACTACATGGAAAAATAGCCTGCCTTTCTTGCCAACAGAGTATGAACTACCTAAAACAAGAGCCCAAAAATAACAAATAAAACTTACTACACTGCAGTGTAAAGTGAACTCCCTTTTCTGTCAGTTTAAGCTGGAAAGCCAATATTGCAAAATATATAACACTAAACTGTAGGTTGGCTGTGAATTTTCTATTTATTGCCTCAATTTACTGTCTGAAATAAGTCTTTTCAAAGGAACTGAAGTCAGAATCATAGAATCACTAAGGTTGGAAAGGACCTCTGAGATCATCAAGTCCAACCGTCAAAACGTGTATATGGAAGGCACTTCCAAATACTTTAAAAGTGTCTTAATTATTTAAATATTAACCTTTACACAGATCACATCAAAGCTGGTTCATGCAGATTTCCTCAAGTGTCAAAGCCAGGGTTATTTTTTTTTCTTTTTAACCACTGTTTAAGAGAAACAAGTCCAGGAAACAAGAAGCAGTACTTTATTGCTTTCACTGGAAGCAGTCTATGGTAACAAGAAGAGTTTAAGAGGTTTTGTTCATTTTTTTTGCTAGAGGAACAACTGGGCAACTTTGAAATAAACACAGTGTTTCTATTAATATGTTTTGCAGGTTGTTTGTTTTTACATATAACTTGATATTTAATTTAAGCTTTCAAAAACGATTCTGTTTACTGTATTCTCTGAGTCTCAGAGTTGGGATGTGCTCCCCCCACTGCTGAGACTGCAAATTAAAAGGAAAGATTGTGTACAAAAGGCAGTAAAAACATCATCATTTAACTTTCCTGTTATAAGGCACAAACAAAATATAGGAAACTATCTTTGTTCTGATGCTTTTGAAGATGAATATTACTCCACTGCAAAATAACAGAAAAACATTTCACTATCCAGGTACTGTTATTCAGGTCTCTTATCAGACAATATCACTCAGACCTTTTCCAAGCACCTTTTGTGACTCTATTCAGATCCCTTCTTCCTATTCAGACTTTTTAGATGAATGAATGGAGAACTAACTCGTCAACATCACTCTAACTCTCCTTCAGAAAACTTCAAAACACAATTAAATAATGGCAGTCGGGAACAGTCTCTTCCTTTTTTTAAAAGCAAATTACTCTAGTAACTTTTTTTTGTTTGTTTCTTGAACATGGTGAAATTCCCTACTATTCCTTTTGAAACTATTTATATGGATCTTACAGTAGATAAGAAAACCATTTAAGATCCCAAACCTTTCAGTGGCCCCATGAGCAGACGTGGCTCGAGCCCGTTGAATTTCATCCTCCAAGCGTCTTTTTTCCTCCTCCAAACGTGCAATGTCTTCTGGGGATCGTCTCTGCTGACTGATGAGCTGCAACTCCTGAAGAAGAGCCTCCTTCTCTTTGATGAGCTGAAGACGGTCCCTGTCCGCTTCAGCCATTCCTGGCCAAGACTCACTGTCTAGCAAGGCCAGCTGCTGTTGTATATTCGAAACTCTTTAAGAGAGGATAAATACATTTCAAAATGCAGAAGAGAAAGATCAAGACAAGAGGAAAAATACCAAAAGGTGAAGCCTGTTGACTTCTGTGACTTTTCTCTTTTAAATTTCAAAACAAGAAAATGTAGGGGAGTTTGAAAGATTTGTTTCTGGTTTTGGGGTGGTTTGGTGGTGGTTTTTTATTTGTTTCGTGTATTTTTAAAACACTAAAGAACCCAAGTGCTCCTAAAGTGTGTATGTGCATAAGAATGACAGTGCATTTATCGATCACACAGTACCTGTCTTCACAGCAAATTAATTTGTATTCTAGAGCTCCTGAGTTTGCTGCCTATACAGTGGATAAAATTGAACACCCTTTCATTCCTCACTCTTCCACTATCAGACCTTAACTTGGGATTTCAAAACTGCAGTGCGAAGTTGAAGGGAATGAAGGGGAGATGCCTACCTAGTGACAATAGGTCCGTACATTCATGTCCCACCTCTTCAGTAGAGGAATGGTTCAAGGAGCTGAAAATATTAAGCAATGCTGACCGACAACAAAATTTTAAGAATAAGCAAGCTGCCAGTAAAACAAAAAACATAGGTATGGAAAAAAGACTTACTGGTTACAAACCAGAGGCGGCTTTAGATGGATCCATCATCAAATCAACTAAATATGCTAACCTGATTTTTTTTTTTTAAGTAGGCCTTATAACTAAAAGTAGCTTCCCAATATGCTGAGCCACTACACAAAACAACAGTTGTAAGAATAATTCCATGGTTAACTTTTTAAGAAAGTGTTCCGCTAAAACTAAATTTTGAACTCTTATAAATATTGCAAAGAACCTTAAAGCTAGAAGTTTCACAAATTTTTCTTTTGGCAAAATCAAAAGGTATATAAGCATAACAGGGAGAACACTCATTCACTGCTAGGTATTTATGCTTCTCTTACAATGGGCAATTTAGACACTTGAGAATGTTACAGTTAAAATGAAAAGTAAGAGAAAATCCCAATTTCCCATTTTTTAACATGTGAAACTAAAGAACCGTACAACAGTCATGCAGCTGTACATCTCAGTTTCATCTTCACTTTGAAATGGTAGCATTGAAAGATCAGTGCACCATAAAAAGATTATCACCCTTTAAATAAATAAAGGCACATTTAAAGCCTGCCATAAAAGCGGGATGTGCATTAATTGTTTTGCTAAGTTAGTTTAAGCAATTTTTTCCAAAATATCTGGTAAGAAAGAAAAAAATAACAACAAACAAAGCAAGGGAAAAGCACGTAGCAAGCAAACTGAAGATCCATAGACGATACCGTGTGTTTAAAAATAGAAGGCAGAGATAGCGCAAAGGTAAAGTCTTTCCCATCTAAAAACAAAGCCTCATTCAATGTTTATTTCATACTGACATCTGGAAAGTATTTGGCCATCTTATTATGAGGGGAAGGGAAATATCAATATAAATCATTTTGCAATGACTGCATTGATATACGAATAGGAATTTTACTATGAATTTTGTCAAATAGATTTTTTTCCCCCTTAGATTTCATTTACAGCAAGTAAAGACCTTGGGAATTATGTTACATTTTAGTCTAAAGCAGAATACTTTATCAAGCCCTTCAATACCATTTCCTCCACCTTGCATTAATAACCAACTTCCTGCCAATTGCTACTGAAAGCACCATTGTGAATCAATACATACGGCCTACATATTTCATGCCTCAGCTGTTGTGCATGAATTCCAGATGCAGCTTCCCGAAGAACACCTCGCCCCATCAAACAAACGGCAGGGCCAGGAAGAGCAAGCAGAGTCAGGATCCCTCCTCTCCCCTACCCAGGCTGCTACGCTGATAAACATTCAGTAAACACTCCTGAAAGCATATGCAGCTTGATTTTCAAGTGTTCAGTGCCAAATGAAACAAATGGGAACTCAAGGTCCTTTCAACAGGATTACAGAGTTCAGGTACAATTGGGTTATCATAGCTTAGCAAGCGAGTGTGAATCAGACGAGCCCTGGCAACGTATGCGAGTGATTGTTGGTTCGCAAACTCTTACGCAGCCTGTGGATGAAAGAAGATGAGATGTGCCTGGTGAAGGTTCTGAGCTGTTTTATAAGACAGCTGAAGGACTCTCCTTTATTTTAACACTCACAATTGTTTTGCTACCTGTTTTTCTAATGCAGGGTGAGCTTGTTAATAAGCTGACCACAGAAGCACAGAAATGTTAATGCAGGCAACAAGGAAGAGAGAAATACCAGCAGGCAAGAGGGGAAGACTCAGCTTGGCTGTAGAGTAAAACATCACCCTCAATACAAGGGTAGTTAGACTCTTGAGTGTGCTGAGAGCACGTAACTCCCTTTGCAGCTGACATTCCAGTTGAAAGTTTGTTTTTTCCCCCCCCAATTTCTATTACGATGATGCTCTGCAAGTAGGAAGTTCTTGTGCAGGAACTTAATTATACTCTTACTAAAGGGAAAAGTACTGCTGTGGACAAGGTTTGGAACTCTTCAGTGATACAAAATCTGATGGGGTATTTACTTTGATTCCCTTGACGCTCTTAGCATCTCAGCTAGCTCTTCCTGTGTCTCTACATTTTCCATTAAAGTGAAGAAAAAGCACTCGCACAACACTACATAATCTGTTGGGAGGGGAACTTCAGCACCAGTAAGCCAGCTTTCTGCAACCTGTACTTCCTGCAAACGAACCAAAGTTTTCATGGAATTTTGTTGCTTGGTTTCCAGTGAGGACTCCCTCTGTATTACAAGTTGTTCCAAAAAGCTACCAGTGATAAACTTTTTAAAACCAATTTCCTTGGCTAGAAAACATCCCTAAGGCTTTCATGGTCTCACTCACTCAAACCTAAGAAAAATACCTAAAGAGTCATGTTCAGTTCTGCTGAAAACATAGTTAAAAATCCTCTTAACCATGTCCCCTAATTGCAATTTTTCTTCTCCCAACACAAGCTTTTCTTCCCAAACACAATAAATGCATAAATTAGCAATTTCACTGTGCTTGTCCACGCCAGAATTATACCTGCGCTACACTAGCCATTTTCACTGCTAGTATGTTACCAAATGTGGCTATTTTGCTTTTTTCAGACTCAGTGCATATATTCACCTGGCCTTAAACACCCACTTTAAATAAATCGATTGCAATTTAAAGGAAAAAAAAATATTTAGGATCCTTCATGAAGCCTCTGTTTTTCAAACACATTTTTCCTTCCTACTGGGTACTTTTTAAGCTACTACTTCTTAAGTGTAGTCACTGTAAAAGAGTACTAGTATCTGGCCTAACGCCAGATACCCAGGTCCCTACTGATAGAGCAATTTAACATATTCCTGGGGAAAACACAGTTAATTTTGAACCATCAACATTCCAGGCATTTTGCCCATTCCCATCCTTGCATAACAAGTGCTGAGGAGCTTGCATTCCAGGCTCCAGTAGGTGGTATCAAATGACTGGTTTCCTAGGTAGGCAGACCAACTTGCTGCTTATTTCAGTATTTAAAAATTTCAAATGGAGACGAATTTTAACAGGTCCTGTTAAGCAGAAAAGCCGAAGGGGCACAGATGGGACAACAAAGGTTTAATCTGCTGATCTTAAGCAAACACTGATTTGAAATGGCAAACTTGCCCTGCAGTGGCCTTACTAACGTAGGGAGAATCGCACCCAGCCCAAGACAATGCAGCGGGAGGGGCAAGAGCAGTACAGCCAATAGTTGACTACACAAAGTACCTCATGGGGGAAAAACAACCCATGTGTTTTCAGAATTCACGGCATGACTGAGTCATTCTATATCTACATAGACCACCCCAGACAAAATAGTGTAACTCTTCTGTCATTGGAAACATCCATGAATCAAAAAGATTTTGTTAGCGTCAAGAATGTAATTTTCAAGACTGCTATCCAAACAGTATAATGAAATTACACACTGCCACCCTCAAGAACATTTCAGTCTAGAAACGCTTATTTATTAAAATTCATTTAATATTTATTATTTATTTAATTGAAGATTTATTAAAATATAGCACAAACAGTGAGATTAAAGTAAAAATCGCTTTTTGTGAGATGAAAAAATCTGATTTGCAATTACAGTTAACCTTGTTTAGACCATTATCTGATAATAAACAAGATGGGTGTCTTGAGGAGGGAAACACACAGAAGGAATACAAAGGCCCTAACTCATGCTCATAAAAGGGACAAATTACAGATATTCTACAGCAGGCACTTCCTAACCTACAAGCTCCAGTCTTTCTAGCTTAAACAAGTTCTTTGAACTTACTTTGTTTGAATTTTCCAAGGAAAAAAAAAAAACACAACACCCCCACACATTTAAATGCCTAGACCTTTGGGTCTTCTTCAGAGCAGAAGACCAGTGGGGATAAAAGAAAGAAAAAGATCTACAGATATGATTTGGAGGAGAACAGTGGCTAAGATCACACAAATATGTAGAGATGATTGACATAGACCAGTCCAGCTTACTCTTTGCCTTAAGATTATAATTGGACCCAGATCTCTGCCACTTCAGGTAACGGGGACCTCCTCCCACATCCAGCACCCAGAGGAGGTGGCTGTGGGGCTGAAGCCCCATAATGAAGGGTGTAAGAACTCGGTAATTTCTGCAATTTGCGGACCCTCTTCAGAGTGGATTATGATTTATATCCAAAGAAGAGAAGGCTAGAGAAAGGGGAAGAAAGAAACGGAAAGAACAAGAAGCTGGGGAACTCAGCCAAATGCTCACAGAATTTCTCCACTGTGTCTACTTTGGCTGTTCCTGCAAGTATGTGCCACTGTGGCTTTGGCGGACAACGCGAGGACGCTCTGTAGCATACCCCAGCCTTCCTGGCAGCCCCATTCAATAACAAGGAGGTCTTGAATTGGCTTAAGACACTCATGAAACCTTTAGAGTCCACTGGTATTTTGCAGATACAGTTAAGTATTCACCTTTAGGAAAACTGCAAAGCCTGCTAAAACCAGTGGAGGAGAGGAATTAGTATTTTACCCAATTCACAGGTAAACTGGTGTAATGACAACTTCAAAGGCAGTTCAAGAGCATGGCTCAGCTCCCTTTATAACTCAAAGAAAAAGTTTTATGTTTAAAAATTGACACTGGGAGCTTTAGGTTTAGCTGACATCACAGAATCACAGAATCCTAGAGGTTGGAAAGGACCTCAAAAGATCATCTAGTCCAACACCCCCTGCCAAGGCAGGGCCACCTAGAGCACATCACTCAGGAACGTGTCCAGTCGAGTTTTGAACGTCTCCAGAGAAGGAGACTCCACAACCTCTCTGGGCAGCCTGTCCCAGTGCTCTGTCACCCTCACAGTGAAAAAGTTTTTCCTCATGTTAACCCAGAACCTCCTATGCTCCCATTTGCACCCATTGCCCCTTGTCCTATCGCTTAATGACACTGAGAAGAGCCTGGCTCCATCTTCCCGACACTCACCCTTAACATATTTATAAACATTGATGAGGTCACCCCTCGGCCTCCTCTTCTCCAAGCTAAAGAGACCCAGCTCCCTCAGCCTTTCCTCATAAGGGAGATGTTCCACTCCCTTGATCATCTTAGTGGCTCTGCGCTGGACTCTCTCTAGCAGTTCCCTGTCCTTCTTGAGCTGAGGGGCCCAGAACTGGACGCAATACTCCAGATGCGGCCTCACCAATGCAGAATAGAGGGGGAGGAGCACCTCCCTTGACCTACTGACCACAGCCCTTCTAATGCACCCCAGGATGCCATTGGCCTTCCTGGCCACCGGGGTACATGGCTGGCTCATGGACATGCCTGAGAGATTTTTATGCAGCATCAGACAAAACAGATTTTCAGATTAGCTTAGCAGAATACAGCACACAAACCCACTAGAAATTAGGCAATTACACCTTGAAAGCTACCTACACAAGATGAATTTTAACAAGAAAATACTTGACTATGTTATTGTATCAGTACTGGAATGTTGCTACCAATATCCAACTAACATGTATTTTGTCAGTACAAGCACAAATTGCCCTGACACTTCTGCTTGTGCTACCGCTTTTAAAAGCTCAAGTGAAAATTAATTTTGGTAATGAAACAACATGTTTGCAACAAAGTAACTTCAGCAACTACAGTGAAAAGAAGGAGATAACATTCTTAAAGGGAATGTGGAAATAGCGAGTATAGTTAAGGAGGAGGATTTTTCAAGGCTAAAATAAATCTATTGACAGTCATTGTATGATTTAAACAATTGAATGGAAAAATAACGTCCTTGAATTCAAATGTACGGAAGGCATAAATAATTTACTGCTTTCGCATTGCATCCCAATTAGATAAACTGGTTGAAGATGCTTGGATGTATTAGTTCACTAAAGTCAGCTACCATCACACCGGATGATAAAAAAAAAATTTAAAAGAATCAGAGTTAAAAATTTTGCCGCTTCTTATTGGAGGGATCATTTTTCATCTATCAATTAATACACTTCACAGGATATGAGGCAGCACAGCAATGACATTTCATGATCATTTGCTAATATACTTCATGTAGTCATTATACTGAACTGCACAACTTAAGAGTTATCAAAGAAAAACAATTTGCTTTTGATTTCTAAATAGACTGTTTCACAGAAAGAGAAAAGTGCTTGAGGGGTACACTTTCCAGTGTGCAAATGCTTTCACGAGAGGTGGTCTCACTGAAATAGCAACTGAAACTAAAACCAGTATTTATCCAGGCAGCTTGGGGCTGTCTGTTCAAAAAAACCGTCCTCCCTCCCTCTTGCTTCTCTGGGGGGCCACACTGACAGATCTGAGAGAAGAAATTTCATGGAAATACGGTACAGTTTGTTTAAAAATAACTGGGGGGGGAGGGGGGAAGAAAAGAGTAAGGAGCAGAAGAAAAGTGATTGAGTCTTTCTTCAGCTTGATTGGCAAGTTAAAAAGTAGAATTTACACGCCTTCTCCCAGAGCCTGGATCAGACACAGAAGAGAGGACCTCCTCCCCAGCATACTGAAGATGTCAGAACGCACAGCTCACAACATCTGAAATACCCATGGGAAAAATTAAATTGCAAATTATTCAACTTCCTTCCAGTGGGAAACTGAAGGGAGGGAAAAAAAAAAAGGCTATGTGAATGACTTAATTTATGCAAAGGCCAAACCACTCGGTAGTTAGAGAGATTTTTTTGAAGGAGGAATTAAAATCCAAGTATCTTTTATGAAGGAGGAGAGATATTTTGAGCATATAAGCCAACTTTTCTACTATCACTGGGTCTTCATCTCCCCAGTTCCTCAAGACAGCTCATTCAGAGATCCCAACACTGCATTTCCTTGCTAAGACACCATATACAGAGAACATATTTTTATTTTTAAAAACGTCTTTACTACATATGGCAAATATTCTGCTCCTATCTAGAGCTCTATGATCTTCTGGCTAAATTCACAAGAGTGACCAAAATGCAACAGGTGGGGCTTTTTTCCTGCTTTCCTTTACAGGAAAAGATACACTTTTCTCCTACAGCGTACTTTAACAGTGTTTCATTAAAACTTGGAAGTTTGTCTGTTGCAGTTACTTGCTATATGTTTCCACACTCCGTTTGACAAGCAAGTAGTCATAATATACAGCTTTACAGTTGTGACATGCTGTAGCATTTTAATTTTCTACTTTGTAGGTTTTAATCCATTGCAGCACATTCCGTCACCCACACTGCGCAGTAACAGTAGATATTTCACCAGCCAAGGGAGAACGAACACAAAGATATTTAGTAGAGACAAAAGCCCTACAGAAATGCCAGCAAGCTAAGGGGAAGGAATGCATGATAAATGAAGAATGCAACCACAGAGATAACTGGTAGGGGCAATGAGCTTTGTGCAGTTCCACTCAAAAGCTGAAAGCTGATTACTTCCGTACAGCACACTGGGCAGAATAAGGCTACTATTTTAAAGCAACTAACATGCTTTTGATAAATAACGGACCATTGTCAGAGCTGCTAGCCGGAGACAGCAAAACTACCCTTATTGCAATTATTTTCTCTAGGTGGAAGGCAAGTTACCTGGATTTTCTACACTTGATTAACATCAAACTCCAGATCACTTCTGATATTCAGAAATACTGCATTCCATGCATGAACAAATGTTCGGCATTTCCAGCTGAGAAATGCTTCTGCTACTAAAATAAAACCCCAAAACACAAACCAGCACAAACCTGCACCACTCTACCTTTACCCCCATTATAACACATAAGAGAATTGTTTTGAAAAACATGTAAAAAGGTATGTCAGAAAACCGCACTGAAAAGATTTAATACAATCTTCAGAGCACCAGTGGCCCTGCTAAACTAAACAATATAAAAATAAATTATATCCTTCTTTCAGCAACTGTCATGAACAACTAAATTATCGCTGGACTATTACATGCTAAAGGGTTAAGCCTGTGGCCAAACAGGACACGGATGGGTTTTTGCTTTGACCTTTTTTTTTTTTTGCCCAGTTATTTAACCTTTATTAGGTAGTAGTCACTGGTATTCACATGCAGTATTTCACAATGCAGACTTTCATTCCAGGTACAAATCCTGAAGATTTAGCTCTGTATCTCAAACCTGCTTGCACCAATATTTTGGTTTTGAGGTCTGTGTTGCACCCAAATGTGGGTCATTTGTCCAAGAACAACAAAATAGCAAACTGTCTATAAAGCTTCCCATCCCTGCCAAGACGTATGACAGCATTAGTTTCCCCCAAAGAAAAAGACACCATAATATGAAAAAAAAAAAAAAAAAAGACAAAACTATTGAACTTCTTTTTTTAACTCTTGTTCTGAGAGGTGTAAAAAACCCTGGCAAAATAGACAAAGTTGAAAAGAGAAAAATCTTAACTTAAAAATTAAAAACCAAGGTTTTCAAAGTTAACTATGTAGACTCTTTTAAGTCAGTCAACTGTAACAGGAGAGCGTTCTATCAGCACAAATTAAAATATTCAGAAATGCATAAAATTACTCTGTTGAAGTCATCATCTATACCTACGCTATTGTCCTGAATATGTGGCAAATTGTTTGAAAACAATGAGGTTAAAGGAGGACCTGTTAAACTATACTAGTATATAGCATTGTAAAAGTAATCTATTCTTATTTAGTACTATTTTTAAAAAGCCATGAAAAAACACTGCAAGACTGACCATCACAAAAGAAATACTTACAATAAGCAATTAGACTAAAGGGCTTAGTGAAGAATTAATCTATTTCAAGTAATTTTTTTTAAAATTTTTTATGAGATTTTTTTTTTCTTCAATCTCAACATCTATTTTTATGTACCCTTTTGTTCAGGTCTGGACATCTTCATTTATCTCACAGGAAGTTCTGCATTCTTTCTTCACAGAGAGCTCACGACTTCAGTACACTGAACTTAGAATACAGGTATGCAAAGCTCGGAATGTACTGACAGACCAGGCCGGTAAGTGTAATTTTAAAGACTGTTTATATTGAGGTTTGAGAGGAAGGGGGAAAAAAAAGTAAAACAATTCAATTAAAACTACCGCAATTTTGTGTTTATGCAAGTGCAAAACAGGGCTGGCATTTAGCTTTATCTCCACAAACAAATATAACAATCTTATGATAAAGTCTTATGTTTACCTAAGCTTTTATTATCTGTGAGCTACTCAACAGTAAGCAAATTAGTCTTCCTGAGACATTTCAGCTAGGAGGCTGGTTCCAGTTCTACTGTGAAAACTTTAACTACAAGAGTAAAAATAAAAATCAACAAATTTATCTTTAATTACCTTTTCTTGGCCTCTTCATATTGCCAGTTCAGTCTTACTTTGTCTACAAGTCTTGTTTTGTCATCAAACCCAAACTTTTGCAGAGTTGAAGAGCAAGAAAAGGGGGAAAAGAGAGGGAGAAATGATATTTTAAAAGAACTCTCACAATAATGGGAGAAATTAGTCTCATTTACTGGACTCACTTAAAAACCCAAATGCTTTAAGCAATAATATAATAAAAATCAATTTTATGCTTTAGAAATACAAACCCACTTTATTGCTAAAAATACGGAAGATAAAGGAGCCCTTTCAATAAATTGCGATCCTGGAAATCAAGGGTTAGCAAATAGAATCACTGATGACTAGTCAAAGCTTTTCAACTTTACCCAAGCTTAAAACACACAGAATATTTTTAATTGACATATTTTACTACTTGATACAGCTGTTTTATGAATAGTTTAATTAGAAGTAATTCAAATTACATTCCCTGTACTGTGATGTATTACCCTGTACTTAGATCATTAGGGCGTTTTAAACACTGTTACAAAAACATCACTTGATCCTCAAACCAGTTGTAGAATGCTCCTACTGTATATAGTCTGGTTTCTATAGCAGCTTCTTTCCGTCTTAGGGCATCACCAGTTCCCCTCTTCGGGCATCAGCAGTTCCCCTCTTCAGAAGTCTGTGTATAGTCTAATAGTTAAAACCCAAGTCCCTGTGTAAATGCATTGCTGCACCTCTGGATTTCTCATCTAACTGCTGCTTTTGCTCTCTTCAACATCACACATGTAAGAAATTCACCTCTTTTTTAGTCACATTCCACTAATAATAACTCAGGGAAACAATTAATGTAATTATGTAATTTATTTCCCTAAGAAAAACCCACTATCTGATAAACACAATTTTCAGACTGTACTTGGCTTGTCTTGGATGGCATTCAATGTGTATTGTGAATGGGAAAATGTTGCTACGTTCCTTTCAGCAATTTGTTTTGGAATTCAATAACCACATCCACCACCAGTCTGAAAAATGACATCCCAAAGGCACCATCTACCTAACGCACTGAAAGAGCCTCGTGTTAGCTAAGTTTTCGTAGATGCTTTAGGAGTACATATTCTGAAAAACACAGACTTCCTTTTCTGTAGAGGCTTTCTAGAGACAGCCAACTTGACAACCGGGCAGCAGTGAAAGATGACAATAGAGGAGAAATGGGATGATTAAAGTCTACAGTTAAAAAATTACACAGTTCAATAAAAATTTCTAACCAAATGTGGAGTAGCACCCAAACTACAGTACTAGCAAACTACAAACAGCTTGCCTTCTTGCTTTGCTGTCAATCTCATCCACAGAAACATACTTTATTGCTCAAGAATGGCTAGGCTGCCATAGTACTAGTGCAGGCCAAATTTTTATTATTTGAAATACACGATTTCATTCACACAGAACTATTTTCAATGAATTCTAATATGTTCTTCTCAAATACCATATTTAAAGGCATATTTGAGCATAAAAGTATGACAGACTAGATTAGAAGTTTTGGTCGTTTTTAAGAAAAATACTTTGAAACTTTAGCAGACTTCCCTTGTCTCAGAGGAAAGCAACAGAAATCTATGCTACAACTCTGGTGTATATGAGCAATGATGACAAGCATGATAAAAAAAGATTTTAAAAAAATAAATATATCTATACACACGCATCCAGTTAGAATACTAACATCTCACACTGTTGCACAATCAGGTCTCTACTGCAACTTCAAGCTGGCTGAAGCGCTTTTTTCCTTCCTGTGTCATTACAAGTTTCAGTAAGTCAGAGGTGGTGACATGAAGAGAAGAGGTCTGTGGACACCTCAGCAAGAGCTATTACTCAGAGATGAACCTGCGGTCACCAAAGTGATGACGCAAGAAGCGCTCTGCCATGCTGGCTGAGTCCAGGAGCTGATTTTACCTGTCGCTGACCTGCGAGTGTCACTACACCCCTGTGCCACACTCAAGTAACAGAACCACAAAGCCCACCACTAACACGCTCTGGAAACAAAAAGCAAACACAACTCCTTCGTCATCAATACTGCTTTGGATTTTTCGTTCTGCTACAGCCAACACCTCTTAAATTAAAACAGGAAATAACGATGTATCACTATAGTACAAAAGCAGCTTATTTTCTACAGCAAACGTCTTGTGGAGGAACACATACCTCTCCAGTGACGTCAGTCTGAGAACAAGCATCGCAGTGTTGTTGAGGTAAACAGGAGTCGCTGAGTGAACTAGAATTGTGCTGGAGATCCTGCAGGGAACCTCTAATACAACAGCTGTTCCTGAATCCATCTGTTAACTTGGCCAGGCTCTACAGGAGAAGAGATTTAAGAAAAAGTGATTTTTATAATTTTTATTAAAACAAAGAAGAAATAAACCTATTTTTAAAATATGACAGGTAACTTGCCGATAAAGAGCTGCTTACAGAAAGTAAAATTCATCAGTGTTACGAACTTGCAGAAGCTTTGCTTTGAAATAACCTCTCCTTTTAAAAGATGCATCTAACAGGAAAAAGATTTTAAATTATTTGGTTTAGATCTATGCATGTTTTAGTTTCTGTATGGGTTACTACTTTAAATCCAGCAGCTGTCAACTTTCAGGTTAGCTGATAGGGAAGACAAATGTGATTCACCTGCCCTTTTGCCATCTTGTGCACAGGTTACATTCCTTAGCCACTACTGCTATCACATCCAACTTGATAAATACCTTTTATTGATTGTATTTTTATGACAGTTGATTTCACCCTTGTGCTCTCTTACCCAAGGTTCACATAGTTAAGAGATATTTTACACTTTGGGTTAAGCAAGGCATATCTCTGAGATGCCTAGACAATGACATAAACTGTAAGGGTAAAGCAGAGATCTCAGGCAGTCTTTAAGGGGAAAGGGGAGCAAGACAGTATCACACAAAACAACAATTTGTTTGACAATAAAGGTTTGGTTGACAGGCTCTTAAAATTCCTTTTAAAAAAGCAACTAAAATTTTAGTATTACTTTTATGATTGTGCATTCTCTCTTTTTCAAAAATTACAGATAACATAGTATCAGTAACAAAACCACTGTGCAGGCTGTCATTTATGAAGGAGACTAAGCATTATACACCAAAAGAATAGTTTTTTTGTAAAAAAAAAAAGGACATTAAAAATTAAATTCTGTCCCCTCACCAGAAGATAAAGGACAATCAAATTGTGTAAAAAAACCCCAACAAATTGTTGAAAAAATTCAACTAATGGAGTCAAGATGACAAACGTATGTAACAGCAACTGGCTGCTGCCCACAGGAACAGCAAAGCCACCTTGAAGACAAAGGCATCTGGTTTGGGAGCATAGGAAGGACCCATAGGAACTGCAGCAGGCCTGACACTAGTCAGTAAAAGTAGCTTTTTCTGGCAGCTGCCATTTGCATCATACATGGTCCATCCCTTTATTCTCACTATATACCAGTCCCTGCCTCACATCTGCCTCCACTAGAGATAAAAATGAGGGAAAATACCCAGCTTGGTGCAGGAGGAATAAACAAGCAGGCTCCCTGGCTGGAAGAGCAAGGGGCTTGTGCTCCTCCCTGCCACCCACCCCAAGTCATGCACACTTTGTCTTCCTCCTACTAGGGAAAGGCAGAGAGAGAAGTAGGCACACACTGCATGTCGGAAAGCATGTGCTTCTCCCTCTTCAGTCCTTGTCCGCTGGTACTAGCTGATCTGAGCAGGGCTGGGATTTTATACTCAGAACTGGCAGAGGACAGTGCAGAGCGACGCCAGCCATGCCGGCAGTGGGACAAGGCTACTGCTACTTGTTGCGAGAAGCTCAATTTGTCTGGGGTGCCAAAAAAAAGGTCAATTCTTCTGTTACCTCCCAACTGACCTGTGCCCTCTTAGTATGAAGGACAAATGAAATAGTTTCTTCTCAGTCCTGACACAGCAAAACTCAGTTTCAAGTTATGTTTCCGAGAAGTCCCTAGCCAGTGTTCCTTTAGCCTTCAAGACCTGCTGCAAAACAGACTGCTCCATGATACAGCAAAAAGAAAACCAGACCGTCTTCCACTTTATGAAAATTGCTGACTATTGTCTAACTCTCTTCTTCAAAACTCACTGGAAATCTTCCAGTCTTGTCAGTCTTCTGCTGTATGGAGGATCAAGATAGATCCCCTAATGGGTTTATAACATGGAAATAATAATTTAAAATCATGCCACACAAACTTCAGGCACTGGAATAGGCTCCCCAGGGAAGTGGTCACAGCACTGAGCTTGGCTGAGTTCAAGAAGTGTCTGGAGAATGCTCTCAGTCATCTGCTCTGATTGGGTTGGTCCTGTGTGGAGCCAGGAGCTGGACTCAATGATCCTTATGGGTCCCTTCCAACTCGGGATATTCTATGATTCTAACGTCAAACATCTAACATGTCCTCTTCCCAGTAAAGCAAAGCCAGTCACATGAACAAAAACTGAGGATTCAGAAAACCTGAAGTCTCTCCCAAATAAGCTACATCCCATCTGGCACCTTTCGCTAACACATATTATGTTACAGGTCTATGTAACATCAAAGACTCTGATGCCAGAACTTAAATCTAAACTTTTGTCCATATTTCAACTACTTTATGTACTCCCTGTGTGCTCCTGACACCCTCCAGCATCCCCCTGGCAGGCAATGAAGCGGCCAGCCAGGCTTCCTATGCAGGCACAGGTGCTGAGCCCCAGATACATCTCAAAAATTACACAGCACTTGGCAGGGGACAATCACTGAGTAGCATCACCTGAACTTACATCTAATGTGTATAGGTGACTATGCTCTAGGGTAAATATATATGCTTTGAGTCCTTCTAGTTGGATGAGTGAAAGTACAGCCTCCAGCAATCCTAACATGGAAAATTACCACCCCAGTTAGCATACTTTTTAGACAGAAACAGTTTATATAAACTGCTAGGAGGAATATCCTTCCCAGCTACATGGAGGAATCCATCTTTCACTTGGGGTTTATGGATTGTTTCTGGCAATCCCACAGAAACTGCCAGACCAGCCTATCATACAGATGTGAAGTTCTAGGCACACCAACACAGAGCTACCCAAAAAGAGAAAAATGAGCACTGTCATCTCACCACTGATCTGCTGCAATTTGATCTGGGAGCTCTCTGCCACGTGTCATTTCAGTGCAGTTCCTATCTAACCTATTTATCCTACATAACTGGTAAAGAAAAGGAAGGAAAAGAAAAAAAGAAAGAAAAAAACCCACGAAACCCAAACTCCAATGCTTCCTAAGGATAACGGACAACATTTTAAAAGTATATGTACATATTGGAACAGAAATAAACCTATGAAAGAGTTGGGGAGAGCAGGGGAAGATGACACACACACATTGCTTTCAGGACTCTAATCACACACCTTGATTACTCAATCTTATATAAAAAGTTCACCCACCTTTTTTTGGAGCAGTGACATTGTATTTGGCCTTATTTGTAACCACAGCACCCAGTTTAAAGATGACCATCTTCTCCTTCCCTCGTCCGCCTTCTCTACCACCCAACTCAATCCAATTATCATATTTCTGTGACAGCTACAATTTTCCAAGCACCTACACAAGACTGAGTCACTTCTACTATGTTTAGTTCTGTTGCGTACACTGGCCAGATTTAAATTAAGAAATAGTAAAAATTGTCCATTTCCTTTCTCTGAAACAAATCCCCAGCTGTTAAGACAATACTTTGAACTTCCCTATAAAGAACTTTTAAAACAAATAGTTTTTTATAAGAAAGCTTGTCTTACCAACAATACCTTTAAAATGTAGCCTTTTTGAGGACAAATCAATTTTCATAGGAAAAACTGATAGGAAATTAAAAAGATCAAATTCTGAATTCATTAGGAAGATACTTAAAATAGACATGTACTTATTTGACACAGCTAAATAAACCTGTAACAATAATCTTCAACTAATTATAAAATGGCAAAGTTCAGAAATACTCAGTGACAACAAAAATAATTTAATACTTTGGTCAAAAGTTTAAAAAATGTCAGGCAGAAAGCTGGATATTTTTGCAGCGCACAACACGTCGGTAGAAATACGCAATTTTTTACAACTGCAGATCTTGTAAACTACGGCATCTAATCCCTTATTACAATTAAACCAAAACATGTAGAACTGTTTTGCATGCTAGGCCTGTGCAGAACAACTATTTTCTAGATTCTGCTGGACTATATGTCTATTATTGGATGTTATCACAACAGATTATCATTAGTTACAAAAATGATACCTCCTGAACTGGTATTTCCTGTACGTCACGTAGACCCATGAAGGACGATGGCAACACTTTTCACTTCTGTCTTGTGCAACCCCTACTTTGGTGCTGCCAGCATCGGCCAATCCTCGATGCTAAGCTTGATCCTAGACTTCTAACTCCCTCAACACTGTAGATAAAGAAACTGAAAGTGCACTTAAAGTTCGTTTAACAGATACAATTTTCAAGGCATCTCAGTGTTTACAGCTAGATTTAGTGCCACTGAGGACTGAAAATGTACAGAAAAAGGGTGAAAAAAAAAAATCTTGCGGGGGAGTCAAAACAGGGCCAGTAGTTAAGCTGCTCCAAGATCTCACGCACAAGTCTTTAAATTACCAGTTAGTTTCCTAAAATGTGCAGCACTGCATCCATGAAGAACAGAATTTCTAGTAAGTTCTTGCTAGCCAGGCATGTGGAAGACTGAGAATCACTTTAAAACTTGGCCAACGCAAAGTATCAAATATGCTAGAAGTTGCCAAGGCAGAAACTTTCATAGTGACTTAAGTGTTCTGTCTACTTCAAGAAGGATTTGCGGTCCATCAGCTGACCTTTGGGTAATGCTTTAGAGACTGAATAATTGTGTAAATATGGACATTTATATTTATACAAATATGTAGATTACAAGTTACCTATAACATTTAACAATTAAAAAAAAAACCCACTGAAACATTACGACAGAGAAAACTGAAAGAAACTGTTTGAATGGCAAGATTAATTTAGTATGGTCCCAAAAATGTAGGTAATAAAGATGCCTTTTTCCATACAGCAGCCTGAATACTGCGTGAAGAGAATTGTCCTTGCTGCCCCTCTGTATGTGCAGCACATTTGGGCAGGTCTGCACTGAAGTCCTGACGGTAGCAGAGGCACGTGGCTCTTTGATCAAGCTCCCATCAAGATAATAATGTGGACACAGCTACCGAGATCTCGGAGCAGGATGCAGAAGCCATTCAAAAGTTAGATTACTACTCAGGCATGCATCTCCCCTCAATCCTCACGCTCAGAGTTTGCAGGATGCTTTTTGCGTACATTGTATTTGATCATATTCTTTGAGGGATTTATGAGAACATTTGAAATTAACAAGTGTCTTGATACGGGTATTTAAGGAGTTTGGGGAAAAAAAAAAACAAACCAGGAGAAATGCTCAACTGCAGCATAGTGACATAGAAATCCAGATTTGTGAAATGCTTACAAAAGGAAAAACACGGTAAACAAACTGGTAAACATTTTAGCATGTGAATTCTCAGTCCTACTTCATTACAGGCAATACAATAAGACATTAAACATAACGAAAAATAAAGAATGTAAAAGATTTTTTTTAAGATGCAGCATAATTACTCCACAGCAGTCTTTGGTATAGTCAGCAGCAATGGAAAATATTTAATGAAGACATTGATGTAAACGTAAGGATAGTACATTAGCTAAGAAAAAATATGAAACACATGAAGTCTTAGGTTCACAGAATGGACAATGACTACTTACCTCTTTCGAGCTACCTGCTGTTGGCAATTATCAAACAGAAAAATCAGTTTAGGCCATCCCACTTCCTAATTTCACTTGGTGACCCCAATGCAATCGCAAACAAGAAAACACAGTTATTACTTTTTAGCAGCTATTTGTTCAGGAGCATTTTTTTGTTTACCTGCATAAGGTCCTGCCTTTCTTTTTCACCTGTGCATATAGCTTTCTTTATGGTTCGAAGCTCACTCATTATAGCCTGTGCTTCATCCAGTCTATAATTTGTATGAGCACTTGACATCTTACGATCAATCCTGTTGAAAAGATTAAGACAAATTCAGGAACCTTCACATGATTAGGAAGAACAGAGACATTTTAAAACCTCTCGTTTATTCATGTACCACTTTTTTCCAGGAATGATAGTCCACTGGAACTAACACAGCACTCAGTGCCTAGCACACTAAAGGCAAAGCAATGCCATTATCTACCCAGGTTCTACAGAATGTATTTCCTGTTTTTAATGTCCTAATGGCTTTCTTACAGGCAGTGTCTGTGGGCTATTTCATGCAAAAACAGTAAAATCAACTGAAAACTAACCTACATGGTAATGACTCAAAAGATAAAGATATGAGCAGTCTAGTTGTCACACTTCCCATGCAGTACTACACACTGCAACATCTCTTTCAGGACTTCTATTTGATCTTGGTTTAGAAGTTTCTAACAAAGACATCTCATTTTCTTGACAAGAAATTTTTGATTCTTAAGATTTTACTGCAAATGCTTTCCTGCTATTACAGGCCTGGGAAGAAAGGAGGGGTAGAGGGAGCTGTTTTAACATTTGGTTTTATTTCTCATTATCATACTATGATTTGATTGGTAGTAAATTAAATTAAATGTCCTCTAGTTTAGGTTTTTTTGCCCATGATGGTATTGGTGAGTGATCTCTCCCTGCCCTTATCTCAACCTTTCATTATATTTTCTTTCCCCTGTCCAGCTCCTTAAGGCAGTGACAGAGCAGCTCTGGGCAGCACCTGCCCTCCAGCCAGTGTCAACCCACCACAACAGATTAAAAACAAGACCAGAGACTCTGCAGAACTTACTAGAAGAACCATTTGGTCTTGGATTTATAACAAACGTCTATGGGACTTTAACAGGCTGTCCACAGCAAGTAGAGAAAACTGTGTTAAATTCCTATTAAAATGTGAAAACCTCAATTTTCCTGTTAATCTAGCATAGATAATGTGTATCTAGAAAAAAGGTGATACGTGTAATGGTCCCTACACCAAAGCTAAGAACGAACATTTCCAAGAGAACGTGTCTCTGGTTAACAGAATTAAAGATAAAACATACATTGGATATTACACAGGACATCAGTTTATAAAGCAATGTAGCAAGAGAGAGTGTGAGATAGATAGATAGATATGAGACAAGAATACTCAAACTCTATTTGAAATCCTGAGAATACATAAAAGTTTCAAGATAGGTATTATGAGTGTCAACAAAACTCACTCAGCACACTCTGCCAGCTAAACAAAAACAACGAAGTTCCACTTGCAGCAGGTTACTTACTTTAAAATAAAAATATTAAAAGGAAAAAACAAGAAGCTTGAATGAAAATCCTGTGGTTTCATTGTGCAGATCACAACATTTAGGAAAAAAACACAGATTGGGTTTCTACAGTTTTAGTTAGTTTGTTTTTTTCCTGATAGTTTCTGCTTTTGGAGACAACACAAATAAGTCTGAACCTCAACTTTCTACTTAAACGTAACTTTCCCCCTCTTGCATAAGAAAATATGTAAGCTCTTATGATTTTTGGTTCAAGAATCAGAAAGGACTTAAATGTCATGCCGATTAAAGTTGGAGTATTTTTGTTTGGTTGCTTTTGTTTTAAGATGTTTACGTGAGTTTTCACTAATTTTTAGCTAAAATCCTGAAAAGATTACACAAAACTGTTGTAAAACAATTACTCCAATTCACTAGAAGTTTCATGAAAAAGACAACACGTGGTTTTATCTGAAGGTTACATTAATGTTAAGAACATAGATTCCACCCAAATATTAGACCAGAAAATGCCTCCTACACAACTGCTCATTATACTGTTTGCCAGGGCGAAGGTGGCATTTCAGGAAAAGGAAATTATTTAATTTCAACCAGATTTTTGTCCAGTTACCCACATATTCATGTTCCTGGACGTCACTTTGGAGCCCAACTTATGAACTGGTATTTGTTTAAGGAAAGAATCAGAAAAGTTTCTACTGCCAGAAATACTTGAGCTTAAATCAGTATTGCTGTCAACCCAAATTGACTCAAGCATCTTACAAAAATCTTCCATTTTATTTATGTAAAATAGCATGATACAAACAGAGAATAGATGTTTGTACGAATAGAACAAATAATCAGTTAATACACAAAACTATGAATAAAGTATTTTCTGAAGAAGATGTTTCCAGGATACAGACTATTAATACACTTGCAACCGTTGCAGTCCCATAGGGCAGATTCCATGTTCCTCTATTTTCCTCCACGTGCTTTCAAATACGCAAGCCTCCCTCATGCTCACACCAAGGCACAGCTCTGTAGTTGAGTTAAAATCTAATTTTACAGCTTCTGTCAGGTCTCATATCCTCTAAACTAGTCTGTACTCAACTAAATTGTTCAGCCAGTCCTAATTCCCCGTCTCTCCCAACTTCTCTCAGCATTCCCTCCGCTGGCCAAGTTTTCAATTCCTTTGTTGCTAAACGCCTTCTTCCTCCAAAATTCCTGCCGGCAAGCAGAAGGGTCACTGAAAACACAGGGGAGGAGGAACTGCTGCTCGCTCTCATTCCCAGCTGGCTGCTGGGTCAGAGGAAGGGATTCAGGGATTTGTTCCAGGAAAGGCTCATCTTTAACCCCATAACTGGACTGCAACAGGATCAGCCGCACCTCGGGCAAAGGTGCCTGTGGAGGCTGAGGACCATCGAAAGCTGTTGCGCTGGCTTTCAACAGTGAGCTCTACAAAGTCTCCAGTGGGCAAAGGGAGACTGTGATGTCCAAAGGCTTATCACAACATTGCCAAATTTGGATGAAACTGTAGAAAATACAGCCCCAGCAAAAAGCTGCAGCACTACAAAATCTGAAATTCTGACTGTATTGGTTGTAGAGCTATTAAAAAAAAAAAAAACAAAAAACACCACACCACCTCGATCCTCTCCCCACACAAAACCCAACTTCTCTAGTTGTTTTGTGGTTTCAGGGTTTTTTTGTGGTTTTTTTATTTTTTATTCACCTCAAAGATGCCTAAGCCATTTTACTAAAATTAAAAAGAACAGAAAACAAAATACAGTCCAAGGCAGACACTGTACATGGAAAATGTCAATGCAAGAGATTTGCATTTAACAAAGGCATCTGAACTAGAAAGCAACATAAAATGATGGAAATACTGAGCAACCTAAGCACCCTCACCACAAAACTTGTCTCTTCTCTGAAACCTATACCAAGCAGAAGTTGCACAGGGAGTTGCACAGCAGCAGGTTCTGATATCTGCTAATAATGCCATTCTGGTCAGACGTTCAAAGCAAACATTCAGCCAGATGTAAAGCCCAAAGTGTGACAGCTCCTAATATTGTTCTTGGCTTGTACTTGAAATAAAGTGAAGAACATAGCTTTAAAACAGCTGAACAGGATGCACGCCATTCTACTTTGGCAGTTACTTGAAGATTTGACCTAGCACAAGAGGGAAAAAAAAAAAAATTATGCAGACTAAAAATTTAGAAAAGGTAACAAAAAGGGGAAATGCTTGAGACGTAAGAAACTGTAACAACAGGAAAAAAAAAAGGGGGGGTAAGGGACAGGAATCCCAGAATTTTTGTTTTAAAGAAGGAGCAATGAGTTTCTTTTCAGACAGTATGCTTACTTTGTGGATATTCAAGAAGTAAAATACTTCGGCTTTGGTACCTGAGTGGCCCTTTTCTCCCGACAAATACAAGGAGTAGCGGAGAGATTGCCCAGGGACAACCTAGAGCACAGTTAGGCTTTTAGCCTGATTTGTTTGCTGACTGCACGAGACTGCTAGAGAAACTTGTCTCTTCAGTTGTTCAACAGTGCAAGTACTCTCCAAATTGGCTCACTTCATACTAGAAGCAAAATACTCAAAAGCAAGAGCAAGCACATATCTTACCAGAAAGATAACTGAAAAATGACTTAAACACAAAACCAAACCCACAAGCCTCTGGTTCACAAGCGATGAAGTCACTGCAGAGAGCAGAGCTCAGCGAGGAACAAACACTGACACCAATTCCCTGCAATCCCAGATAACACACAGGCAAAACCAGCTTCTCCCCAGCTTCAGACAGCAACAACAAATGCCACCCAGTGCACCAGCGGGACAGTGATTGTAGCAACAGCAGTAATGAGCAGCACCAAAGCACTAAGCTGTCACGCTTGAACTTCTGAGCTACATGATTAGAACGACCACTGACTAATCAGGTATGCTTTAAAATAATTCCTCTCTTGAATGTCTCTCCTGTACCCCCATCCTGCAGCATGGGCAACTTCACTTGGGCTAAAAGCCAAGACTAACATTTGCATTCTTAATCATTCACAGACTTTACTTTTCAAAAAGTTGCACTACTTTGCTGGACTATCTTAAATGAATTATATTAATTAAAACAATCTTGAGTTTCAAATGGCCTTCAAATACTTTCATCATCCTAGTCAAGTGGTAAGTCCTTTTGTAGAACAACTGAACCTATACCCTTAAAATAACCCAATAATCAGGGGAAGGAAAACAAACAAAGTAGGAAAGGCAAGGCAATTCTTAATCAAATTTTTCTTAAGTAAGACTCTTAAGACAAAATTGCTTGCATATCTAGGCCATCATCTTAAAGCATTGACCGTACTTAAAATATTACTTAAATTATTTGCTGTTTCAATATACTGAGTGCTGTATTTTACTAATTTTCAGTTAATATCATTAAAATTCCCCTAACTATCTGTAAATGCTTCTTGTAGTCAATAGGAATATATTTATGCCTGAAAACAATTACATTGTATCTGCAAACAAAGGACTTTGGTCAAAAAAGTTTTCTTCTCTGAAGCTCTTAAAACACCTGTACTTTGTAAGAATCTTGCAAGCCTAAAAAAAAAAATAGTATGAAGTGCATCGGCTACTCCCTCTCCTTTAAAAGTAAAATCTAGCTCCCTTCATATATCATTTTGTTAGTAGTGACAATCAAAATCAAAGTTAGAAAATAAGTAACTTAATCGCTGTGGGATGCCTGAAACTTTGCCAGGATTCCCGACACAAAAGTGTGCGCCCATGCTTTGTAGCACCAATGCAATAAAACCAAAGCTTCAAAATATTTCCACAGATACTGTACTTACGCTGCAAAACGCATTAGATGTGCAACAGTTCCAAGGTTTTCAGGAAGTGCCTGTGTTAGGCAGCTCGTTCACATGCATGCTGGAAAAATGGCCAAGATCTCTAAACGCATGGCCACATGTCCAAGGCAAGTCCGAGAGCTGTTCAACATACGGTCTAGCCTCTGGCCTTGTTGAACAACCTGTGTTTAACTGCCATCTTTTCCACGGCCTGGCAACCTCTCTCCCCATCCCACTGGGCATCCCACGTATGTGTTACGTCTGTATGTGACTAAGCGGCGCACAGATGGAAGTCACTCAGTTCCCATCTGATGGCCTGCAGGAAGAGTGGCAGGGAGAGGGTCACCACAACAGTTCACAACCTTTGCCACCACTGAGCACAAAGGAAACCCAGCACAGGCTGCCTAATAGTCCTGGGAGCAGTGACAAATTGCCCCGAGCTACCTTTCCTCACAGGGAGGAGACAAGGAGTCACATTTACACGCACACGTTCTGCGCACATGCAACCAAATCCAAGGTCTCACAGACGATCAGATTTACAGAGCGCGCTTAAGTCAGTTATACTGTGCAGAACGAGACAGCTTGGCCATCAGGTAAAAAGAAGCAGCGGTGTTGTGGTGCACAGCCTCTCGCCCAGGAGCAGCCTTGTACCAGTCTGAAAGCCTCAGTAGTGTTCACAGGACAACCACCCCACTACTGCCTGGTGCTTCTGGTTGTGTTCCAGTGGTAGGTATCACCAAAAAACGTTTAGAAAATATTTTAAAAATTTAATTACCTCAACAACATCTTCAGGTAGAGTTAACAGGGTCTATAAAAACTATTTTTGTATGTGTATGTATGAAATCACCATTCCAACCAATTCTGTCCAACCCTTCTTCCATTTATTTCACATTGTTCTTGCCCCACATCACCCTCCTAGCAGAAACCCTGAAGCAAAGCAATTAAAAGGTTTCAAACTTTTTTTTTTGTTGATGGTTTTCTAAGAAATTAATTCCAAGGTGAATAAAGAAAAATGTATCCTCCCAAAAACTTTTAACTTACTCTTGCAGAGTTTCCACTCCTTTTTCCTTATATTGCAGCTCCTGCTTCATCTGTGCTAATTCCCGTTTTAGCCTAGAAAGCTGAATATAACAAAATGAAGTAATAATATGTAACAGCAACGTTCGTAACAAAAATAATTGGTTTTCAAATACGAAATCTTAACTTAAATTTTGACTTCCAGTTCTTTAAAGTATCTTCTTTTTTTAATTTAAAATTTGCATTAAAACAACAGAAGAGTTTCTGAAATATCATAGGACCCAAACAAACAGCAGTCACAACATTGAGCTTACAAAGTATCAATTTCTTCTCCATTCTATTGGTTTTCTATCTCCAATAGCTTATGCTAACACCTAGGAAGTTTCAATCCATATTTGTCTTCTCCCCTTGTAGCATACAGACACCTCTCAACTGTCTTCAATTCTTCAGTCAACTTAAAAAGCCTGAACAATCAATTCTGTTAATTTTTCTGTCCAGGAAAGCAAAATGACTGGCAATAGAACTGGCCTCTCTTCCAGAAACAGCACCATGACTTTCTACAGTTATTTTCATATTGTCCTGCCCTCTCAACCCCCCTCCGACGATTACCTTGATCCAACTAGTGAGCATAAATCAAAAGCAGCAAAGCAGCGATGTCTCCATATTTTTGTGGTTTTATGAAAATAAGTTACCTGAGTAGGCACACCTTAGAAGAGCGCTATCAGCGCCGAGAATGATTTGCAAAGAAATAGCTTCTTGCCCTCCAAAGCTGACAGATACCAGAGGGCATTGGGGGGGAAGGAAGGTTTAAGGGACTACAGACCAGTGGGGGGAATGGAGGTGTTTCAGTGTGTGGTGGCGAGGTGTAAGGCTGAACTGAGATCCCAAAGAGTGGCAGAGTTGGAAGAAAAAAACCCCTCTCTTCTCAAGCTATCAAATTTGATATTTTTTTCTAACATTTACCCAGAGCACTCTTGATTTTCACATCTATGTCAATAAATAACCAATAAAATAAATTCCCAATCTATTACTTAAAAAGACTAAAAGAAAATTCCTACAACATCCAGGGATGCAAACCAGGACTGCCAGAGTCCCACCATCCTGCACGGTCCTCCCCTCCCCATGTGTTCTTGCCCTTTCCTCAAAACTCACCACACCATCCCTAAAAAATCTCCCCAAAAAAGAGCTGGTGAGAGCATCAACTCTTTCAACACTTACCAAGAGTAAAAATGAAAAAACTCACCATGTACACACTTTATCATAATGCGTATTTCATTCTATTACTTGAAACAGCTGAATGCCTATGCACACATTCAGTTGAACAGGTTATCCTGTGCACTTAGGGGATCATTTTGTTTTAAGATGCAGGAACAGAGAGCAATAGTCATACATGTGAAGACTTTGTTTATGTTCTTTAAGTATCATTTTAATAACTAAGGCTTATTTGCTTGTTTAGAATATGCTGACATTTAGAGTATGTACAACAAGCAAACACTAGTCAGCATGTAGTAAACATATACAGATAGAATAAATGCCTGCGGAGGGTGGTGAACAGGATTTATTTTCAGAGGCACTCACGTGAAAAGTGGTCACTACAACAAAAATGGAACGCTATCCTGCAAAGATAAGTAATTTTATTTATTTTGTGAGCAGACTGCCTGAGATACTAAATCCCATTTTATCCATTAATAAAATGAACCACAGAATTTAGAAATATGTTCTAGAGCTTACTAGTATAAACTGCTTTTCGTAATTGTTTATGACTGCTACATCAATTTGCTTGAAACCACTGTGCAGGCTTTAACTCTTTGCTTAAGGAAGAATAGTTGGCTTCTTGGATTTCTCTCACATTGCTTTAGCAAAGACAGTACCAAAAGCATGACTCTAGTTTAATTTTTTTTTTTTAAAAGGAACATTTTTATTACAGAACTGCCTATCACTGTCAGAATACTTGAACTCCCCTCCTCTCAGAGAGGAGCTCTGGGCATATCAGCTAAAAAGTTGTTTGGCCAACATGTCTACTGAATTGTGAACAGATTTCCAAACACATGGCTTGATCTAGAGTTCAATGACATCTATGGAACCTCACTGAAAATGGATAAATGGGAAAATATGAAGACAGTGGGTTTGAACGACATTCAATCAAGAAAGAATTTGGCTGCAGACTATTTACTACTTGTGGCAGCTTGCACAGAGAAAGCAATTTCTGAAAGCCTGGCTGAGTTTGACTCTGACATCCGTGACAAAAATCTTTATGTTTGTAACATGGAAAAAGTATTACTTTCCAAGTCACTGACAATATAGACTCATTTTAATAGAACAATAGGTCAGAGCAGAGAAGCATTTCTTAATATTTTATTTCCAAAAAGGCATGCAACACCCAGTGTAAATACTAAGGTAAAAGAAAAACACATAGCCCCCCTTCCCTTCCCAAAGCCTAATTCATACTTTTTACAAAATTAAAAAAAGATTACTCACTCTGTCACGACGGCTGGCTATTTCTGCTTTAATCTGATATGGGTCATACTTGGTATTAGTTGAAAATCCAGAGAATGCTAAACAGACGGAGAACAGTATTTTACTTCTTTTTTCTTCTTTAAAACACTTGTTAAGATGTGGCACTATTTAATAGATCATTGCAGTAATTCTTTGTGTTACAAGTCACTCGATTTTAAAATAATCCTCTGTGCTAACGTATAAGTGAAGAATTATCTTTGGCCTGCCTGAATTTTTTTTCAGTCCTGAACAGCAACAACAAAAACTGTATGTAGCAGCACGGCATGCATATTGCCTAAAAGCAACTAGCTTCCATGATAGGATGGTGGCATTTACTCATGTAAGCAATATGTGTCACATTAACAATTGCTAATTGCTTCCTAGGTATGTTGACATAACAGTATGATAGGGACTAATGTAACAAAACTACTGTCAGAACAAAATTTAATTAGTTACAGAGAGAAGTTGCCTCCTAAAGCAACAGTGTCGGGAACTGACACACAGATGACCCTCTGGCAAGTGAGCTCTTAGCACAGCGAATCTAGAGTCAGGCAATGATTTCAAGCTGTGGCATCACAAGCTAAAGCCTAGACAGATGAAGGAGGATATCCTAGATGATAGGCAGGGCAAGACCAACCACGATTTATTGAGTGAGCTGTTCCTGGCAGCACTATCCCACTGAAAAATGCTGGTACGCGAGCAGATGGGGTTGTGCTGTTAGATTCACCATCCTTCAGTAGAGCTGAAGGCTGCTGCTTTGACACCCATTATCTGTGTCTGCGTTGCATTGAGCCTTTCCACTCTCGAAAAAACCTGCAATGCCAAGGTCACGTCAAGCATGCAGAAACTTGCCAAAATGAGTAGTCATGCCTGGACTAATTCCCTAAATCCAGGATTTTCTATGGGGTTGGTTTGTTTTGTGTTTTTTTTTTAAACGGCACTGATCACAACTGAGTCACAAAACTGCTGCACGGGCACCTCCCCGTCAACCCACAACCGCTGAGCTCACACCACCTCCCACTCATGAGCACACGACACTGAGTCAATGGCAGCACCCAAAAGCAAACAGGCCTAAAATAGTTTTTGAAGGTTTAGTTCTTTTAATGCAACAGATTGAAACAAGTGGTGGTGGAGGCAGGAATACTAATAAGATAAGCCCTCAACTTTGGTCATCTAACAGCACTTGAATTAGGAACCTAAGATTTCTGTACAGTAAGTGGAGAAGCAGGCATCCAGAGTAGAGAGGAGTCATGGAAGTAAGAAAAACAAGTGGAGAAACCTTGGGGAATCTTGAGTTAACAGCGTGATTAATCCCCAAAGGGATTACTTTTTTTAAATATATCATCTGAGTAATCAGCCCATAACATTTTCTCAAAACAGATGCATATGACCTTAAACCAATATAAAATATATTAACACATCTGTAGAAAATTAAAATATTTTTTCACCTCAAAACAAGTGAAAGGTTAAGTGAATTTACAGTATTTCAATTCCATAGATATACCTAAAAAATCCCAAACCTATGAGAAGATTGAGAAACATAAAAGTCAATTGACATAGCATTTGCATTCATGCTACAGATAACCTTCAATTTTGTCATATTCAGTCATATTTTGTTGCTATTTTAAGCTTTAAAAATATGAAAGACAGGTTATACTTCTCTACTGTATTATCACCTTCAACAGAAGTTTCCTTCTGTAGAAGTAATTCAACAAAATATCCTATAGAACTTTCTCAAATTTTCAAAAACCAAAAAGCCCAAGCTCCTAGAAAAGTATTGTAATAAATGTATATTTAGATTTTATAATCTGAAAAAAAACAAACCTGATGCCACTACCATTTACCCTATTCCAAGTCTGTAAACAGTAGTTAAACACTCTTTAAATAATTATTTCTTTTTCAAAATTTCTTTATGAAAAAAATCTTTCTTAATAATTCTAAAGAAACTTGCACATAACAGGGAGAAATAAGACGTCACAACTGTTATGTCACAAACTAAATCACACAATACATATATTTAAAACTAAACAAAAAAAGATGAGATAATCCCAGTTCAACAGTAAAGGAACACTTGGTGAAGACAATCTGGGACACCTCAGCCTTAGAAAATATCTTTTATTCAGGATTTTGGCATAAATATGTATTACCTTGGATTAATAAATACCACTGGATTGGTAGCTAACCCCTTCTATCCAGATGCCTGCTTTAAATACTCCTTCACAGTCAGGTTTCTTGAACATTTTCAGAAAGGGCTAAGCATAACTTGGCATTTACCAGCAAACCCTGCAGTTAAACAACGGCTGCACACAGAGCAGCCACTGAAAAGCCACCAGCGCAGTGAAACTCCCACAACATTTTCGCACGGCTGGTTGCGATAGCCACCTGATACACTTCAAACTAGGCTGTTCTCACTCTTCAGCAAAGACACCTGCTCCTGTCACAGCAGCCAACAGCCACAACAGCGGTGCAACAACTTCAGATTTCAGAAAAAGCGTCAGCACCCACTCCAAGCTACCAGACACATCTGAAGAACGAAAAGGGTGGGAAATCAAGGCTCTATGACCTGCACCACCAGCATTAGGATCAGAGGCTGGCATTCAAGAATGAGGTACGCTAATAAAACACTGCTTCTTACTTTGTGGTCAGAGGTACTCTTGACCACACCACCTTGTCCCTAGATCTTTACAAGGTCGATAAACTGATGATGGATCCACAGAAGGCTTTCCCTAAGCTGGTATTTCCCTGCCATGTTGAGGGTGGAGTTTAGGAGTGCAAGTAGGTGGCTGGTCCAGAAAGATTCAGTCTTGTCTTTGCTGCCTTGCATATAGCGTCACGACAGCTGGCTCCGAGAGGCTAGAGATGCTATCTGGGATATATCCCTGTTTAACGTTAAAAAGGCATACTCTAATACACCTAAGAGGAAATCGAAGTCTAGCAGAGTCAAAGGGCATTGCCTCACTTCTGTAGTCAGGGTTTTCATTCAGAGGAGAACCAGGTGATGGAAACATTTCACGTTATTTCTTACGCCACATGTTGTGAGAGGCAGGGGGGTAAATCAAGAAAAGACTCATGAACTCACAGCTGGCATAAGAACGGCTGTCATCCTCACACATTTTGTGCAATTGTTGATATTCTTCTTGGGCTAGTTCAAAACGCTGCTGCTTTATTTGGTAAATCTCTTTCTTGGCATTGAGTGCCTCCTGGGCAACTATTAAATATTCCTTTAGCATGCGTTCCTGCTCCCTTCTCCATTGCTCCCTTGGGTCCTCAATTTGTGTGAGCTCTAAGGAGAAAAGCAGAAAAAAATTGTAAGACCCTTTATCCCACCTAGTACAAATCACTTCGTTAAGATCTGTTCACAACTAGCACATCTAACACTACAGTGCTCAAAATCACTCCAGCTTGGACGAGAAGGAAGGATGCAGAGTGGAAGAACAGGAAAAGCCCTTTCAAATACAAAAGGCATTTAAATTTGATTCTTTTCTTTACAAACTAGAGCAAACCCAAATAAAACAGTTTTGGTTCTAACCTTCCCTCAAAACCCACCTGAAAATTCTGAGAACTACCTAAAAACCCAGAACCATGTAGGAGAGTGAGAAATATCTCAATGCTCAACCCATACCTCTATGAATGGCTGGAACAACCTTAAGATACTACATACGTCACAAATGTAACATTCTGAAAGGTCAGTGACTACATCTGCTTAATTAAAAAGAATAAGGTCATTCAACAGAAAAGTTCACATTTTAATCTCAAATCCATAAAAGCATTTAAATTGCTTCTTTTTTTTTGTCTTAAGAAACGGCACTCTCACAATTTCCCTTTCCAGGGTTTAGAACAGTTCATATTCAAACACAAATAAAAAATAGATTTCCAGTACAAAAATCTTTCCTGTATATATTGACTTTCATAGTTATTACTATACAGCAATCTCTTTGCAGTTGCAGACATTTGAGGAGGACATATGCATTAAAATCCTATTGGTTCAATTGTTTTCTTTTTGTGGTGATGCTCAAGCAAGCAAACATGTTTTACATGAGGATGTCCATTTAAAGTCTCATGTTTAAATGAATCTTAATTTCTTGTGATTGAAGCTCTACCAGTAAGAAGGTGCTGCAGATGCAACGACAGCATTCAAAGCAGTGGCAGAACCTGCAGCACAGTCAGGAGGTAAGCACCTAGTCATGTTTTCCAAACTTTGTTTCTCACGAGAGATGAAAGCCAGTTATGTTTTGTATTAATCTCATGTACATAATTCAGTATATTGGTGTCAGTGATGAAATAAGAAACTATAAAAGATTGAGCCCAACACATTAAGAATTCTAATGGTGTCAAGGTCAAACTAGCAGCTCTACCATTTGAGAACCATCTGAAAAGTATATAAACAAAAACACAAAGCTCATCTATGAGGACTTCCAAAAGATTGTATATTAGGTTCCTAAAAACCTTTCCTCTCAGCAGCTGTAACTTTGCTCTCCACAACTCCTCACATTGCAATAGTATAAAGATGGTGTCTATATAGTTCTGCAATTTCTTCCCACATCCCAGGGTCCCTTGATTCCCAGCAGAATCTTCTGGCTCCAATGCCCCCAAACTACCTCTGGAGCCCAGGACAGGATGTACTGTGGCTTGTTCCAGTCTTCATAAATTCTTCTCTGTTTTCTTCTGCTTGCCCTGCACGCACAGTTCACATTGCAGCCCATCCTTTACTGAGGGCATGACAATTTGCAATGCTATCTCATCAGTCCATAAGTATTCCTGAAATCTGTGCAAATTTAATATTCCTAAAACTGTTAATCCCCTATGGAAACTATGCAGAAATTAATAACTATTTCTGAGACAGAAAAGCTGGGTCCCAGTAAGCGTCTCTTTTTGAATAGGAAATGAATAGTTCTAATCTCAATACCAAAACGTTATGTGTTGTAATGTACACGTAATGTAGACATTCAGCTTCTGAGGTCCCATACTGCAGGGCACTGCATCTCTTACCAAATTATTTCAGAAGCTTTCTCAAAAGCTAGCAGCATTCTTCTGAGGCAGAAAACTTCTTCAGTACAGTAGTGACATTCTCTTCTGTTTTATAAAATACAGAGGCTTCACTTTGCCCATGATTTCTACATAAGTTTGCCATGTAACAACAAAACTAAAGCTGCGTTATATGATAAAATTCCCTCTATTTCTTTATAACCAATTTTAAAAAAAAAATGCTACGGTAATTCAAGCACAGCCCCAGACAAATGCAGAGAATATATTGTTCCCTCACTGGGGAATGCCCAACTGCTTAAAGGAGACTTCAAAGGCTCCCAAGACTCTGAGGGAGGGAAAGGAATTCTGCAGCTGGCAGCCGCCAAGATTTTTAAGCAATGGTTGGACAAGAGCCAAGAGCAGCTTAGTAAGGGTGTCAACAAAGTACTGAATTTACAGAACAAGATGGAGATCAGGGTTGGAAGCACCATTGAGATTCACAGAAGATTCTTCTGTTCCTGGGGTTTTTCAATAGAAATGGAAAGTTATTGCCTAGAAATCTTCTTATTACTTTCTGAGTAAACAAACATAGCAAGAGGCTTGGAAAAAATCAGATGTATTACTGTTTTCTTTTAAAAAGGCCAAGGTCAAAAGGCTTGAGACTATGCACAAAGTGTGAGAGGTGCCTGGTAGGCATAGCTTTAGAAAGACTCGCTTTGAATTGTCCCTTGTCTCACAGTATTTCTTGAAACCGAAGCACTTCTAACTGTTTTGTCAATTAACACAGAACTCCAATGCTGCATAAAGCACTTAACCCGGTCAGCCACAAAAGCCAGTCCAAATGTTTTCACGTGGAAGTTGTCGTTCCAAGTACTTTAGACATAGTTCAGAATACAATGTAAGGGACTCCCTTCAGAAAAAAACCCTCTCTTTGGTTCTCACACAATCTCTGCACTCGCCTGACACCATCTCATGATGCACATGACTGTCTACTCATTAGTTCCCACTTCTACAAAGGAGGCTAATGTAGTCTTAACAGGTACCTTTGTAGTCCGCAGTTCAAAATTGGACTGAGTATCCTAGCAATTTTTGATGAATGATTATCCAGCTATAATATCAACTCTGTCTTCCCCTGAATATAAATCTTGCTTGTATATGCAAGCACTGTATTAGCCTAAGGGTGACAAACCCATTTTTCTGTGACGGTTGAATTACCATTTAGGATAATATCTGTGGGCTGCAAATAATTAGTTATCATGAAAGAGACAAATTTTGCAACCTTGTTAATTGCAGAATGATTCCTTTCACTCAGTTCAGCACCGAGCTGTATGAATTTTCTGTCCTTCTGTTCATATACTACCTTTGTTTAATTCCTAATATGATTACCTTTACTTTCCCAGACCCATTTACATTAATAATGTCTTTCTGTGCCTTCCCACTGAGCATTTGGGGATTCAATTTCTCTCTGCAAAGACTTTCTTCTACAGCTTTTTTCTCTCAACTTCACAAGAAAAAATGCAAACCAGATCTGACATGCCTACAATGATTAATATCCTTCCTGTAAGTTCAAACTTGATGTCTGTAGTAAAGCAGCTAATAACAAAGTCTGAAAAGCAAAAGGGAGTGATTTCTTTTGCGTGAGATGGTGATTGTTACTCTTGTCAAAGTTGCCTATCGGTAGGATGCTTCAGTAGCTGTTTCAGTCACAGCACTGCAATGGGAGTTCATGTTCTATTCATTGTCTAGAGGGACTCCTAAACCCTTTTACAATTTTCAAGAAAGAGAGATGAATTGTCAATATCCTCAAATGTATTTTAGTATGTGCACTCACGGACACGTACGTACGTTGACACAAGTGCACTCCACTGTTGTGCTCTGATGTAAACTTCACTTTTTATTAAACTTCAACATTAACTAAAGTTACCAGGACAATTTAAACAGCAATCATTAAGCTACTACTTCTTTTTAACAGAGTTATTGTAAGAATTACCTAACAGTCTGTATCACCTTTCAATTTTCTCAACTATCTATCCTTTTGATCAGTGCATTAACAGCTCTTTAATGTTTATTACTTAATTTGTGATCTTTGCTAATTTCACAACAAATAAGTGCCTGTGTGGGTCAAAAATATCATGGGAACGTTTGTTATTCTGTTGGGTGGTTGTGTTTTTTTTAATACGTAATTGTGAAACCACAATACACAAGTAATTCCAATGACGGCAGGAAGCCAAAAAACCTACACTTTTACTTTTTAATTGACTAGCAGATAGTATTGAGGTTGTTTTTGCATATTATACTATTTACCATTGCTGTGATAGCCCATATAACTACCTTCTCTCCCTCCCCACCAACTGCCAATTCCCACAATATTGAAGGCATTTACTCATTGGTGATAAGGGGCTTAACGATAGCAGCACAGTAACAGCAGCAGTAGTACAAAGCTGTAAAGATAAGACATTTCTTTAGAAATAAAACTGGCAAATGTGACAGAAAATGGTGATACAAAACTCAGCAACAGTCCCAAAGGGAAAACGTTGGAAATTTCCCCCTTTTAGTTCCTGCTGTCTCATTGATAGAACTTTGTACTGTATTAAAGCACAGAACATACACTGCTTAAGAGAGGGTGAGATTATTGTATTTTAAAGCGCTTCTAATTAAAAAACAGCACTTTTTTTCTCAGAATGTATTTTGGTTTTCAATATAGAAGAGTGAACTATGGATGACTGAAAAAATAGGAAATACAAGAGTATAGCATGAAAATCTTAACTGATACAAGACAAAAAGCAGCAACAAAATCACTGATACTCCACAGTATGACAAAGCAAAACAAAACAGTACTAGTGTACAAAACTCAATCATAGGTTGTAAAATTCTTTACAAATGCAAGGATTGTGACCCCATCTGAAAGATAAGACAGATACTGCAAGAAATTACTTGCATACTTTTTCTCACTGTAGCATAAGGTGCATAAATGGTATCAGAAACAAAGTTACTGCCATCAGTTAACATCAACTTGCTAGAATTCCTCAAAGCTATCACACATCTACTCACGATTTATGTGGTCCATATAATAAACTCCAATCTGTTGATCGTAAACAGTTTCCCATCCTAAAGGAAGCTCATCACCGACACAGTCAGCAAATGTCAATGGCTTTGTAATCCTGTAAAAATAGAAATAACACAAATAAATACAAAAGGTGCAGAGTTTACAGTGCAATGAATGTTACTACACGTTTGGAAGATACCTCCATCATTTGATCGCAAACTAGTTATGCTGCTGAGGAATGTGCTAATAATTACAAACATACAGTTTCAAAATAAAATTTCATTTAAATATGCTGACAGATACTCCCTGAACAGGTAAGACAAGCTTCTCCCTTCAAGGTTCTATGTTTAACAGTTTAATTAGCATGGCATGAAGTCCCACTAGTTTTTCTCCCATATTGCAAAGAACACAAACATAAAGCTGGAGTTCACCACTGCTAAAAATTACTAGAAGCTCTATAGGCTTTAGCTTCTTTAAGGTGTCAAAGCAGTATAATTGTTTGTTCTTTTAAAAATGAAATACAAATTCAAGAAAGCACTATATAATAGATTTATCTTCTTTTCAATTTTACATTTCCAACAATTAATGATATTCTCTTGGTCCAGACCCATTCAAATTACTTCCTCTCCCGCAAAAAGGAGACAAACAAATGTCTCTAAAGAATTCTGAGGCCATTAGAGTAGGAATAGTAACTCATAAGTAATAGCATTACCACCCAGCAATTTAAAATATCACACCCCTCACTAGCCAAACCCATGACAGTATAGTGGGTAATATAAACAAAAACAGTATTGACAGGAATGTTGAAAATTCTGTAGAATTTCTAACCCAGTAAGACTCTAAATCAGTACTATTTCAGAACATTAAGGTATATAAAAAATAGGGAGAACAAATGATGCAAATAAGAAATCCTTAACATTCAGCTGAATCACGTCTATTTCCCAAATAGTCAATTATTACTTCAGCCCTAAGATAATCTCATTTCAATTATACATGTGATATAGATCCAACACCTTCAACGTTTATTTGTTGAGGCATTTCTAATACCTAGAATGATGATAGCTTTGCAAATATTAAGTACATGCATTAATTTAGGGACTGATTTAAGTTCAGCATAACCTATGTCATAATACTGTTTGGCATTAAAATGGAAAATCCATCCAACCAACTAAGGTTTCCTGACACCAGATTTGGATGATGTTTAGAAACATTGAAAGACCATTGGGACCGGTAATTGCATTTCATCTGATAACATCTGTACAAAACAGTCTGAACTAAAGTGCATCTGGCTTTGAACTAGAAATCCTTCCCCACGCAAAACAAAACCAACCAGAAGAATCCCACGGTAAAGCTTCAAATGATCGAAACGCTGTTACGGCTACATTCTAGCTGTCCCAATGGCCCAGTAAGCACACCGTTCAACTACTAACAAAAAGCACTAGGCATCTTCATGCACAGAAAACAAAAAACTGCATTTACCTGACTCCTATAACAATTTTAGTATTCTTGAGATTAGAGTGTTTGAAATTAACTGGAGAATTCAAAAAAGAAACAAACTCACTCTCACCAGCTTAAATTTAATGTTTGAACAGCTCTGTACAACAGTACAAAGATCAAGTTATTTAGGTCAAATAATAGAGCGCTTGATCATATGCTATGGATTCTCAAACATGTATAAACAGTTTAATAAGATGAAGATGTACATAAACTTGTGCACCACTACTTAAAAGTAAAAATTTTCCATTGCTGACAAATACATAGTTTACATCGTGTAATCGTGCAAATCCAAAGCTGCTGAATTCAAGAAAGAAAATGTTACTATGGACTGGCATATGCATTCTTTCCATCATTCATCCAGCAGTCAGGCAGACCAAATATTGCCAAAATCCTTCTGATCTCCCTGGAATTCAGTCAAATATTAAAAATATCACACACAGCAATTTTTCTTAAACTCTCATGGTTTTGTTCTGAAGACATCATGTTTACAATTTCTCAAAGCAGTCTAGACATCGGCTCCTAAATTACCACACTATAGACAAGATTTTCTTTGGAATGAGTTACGAGACATGCTTGCCTGTTATACAAATACACTCTCACCCTTTAATCATAAATAAAACCTGCACATGATACTCTAACCTTTCACACTACAAGAACTCGAATTCAGTGCTCCCCATGATCCCACCAGGGCTCAGACTTCCAGCACGAGGACAACGCTCACTTTCTGGAAAAGGGAGACTGAAGAAAGCCCATCCATCTGGTCTAACCGGTTTTCATTCCGATGTTATAAAGTACGCATGAACAGTTTAATTAATGGTTTTGAAGGAAACCTTGTAAGAAAAAGAACACATAAAAAGCTGTCTTCCAGATATTCAGAACATTAACAACTTGATGTTGCTCATTTTAACTTATATACAAAGTTGTTCCAAATTGGATTCCCTTCAGACAAAGCACAACGTCACAATGATTCTCAATTCAGTCACATTTAAATCTGCAGAGCTTGAACCTTCTTCATTCAATTCATCTAGGTCAAAACATGCAAAGCTTAATTTAAGAATTGGTAGTTTCTCACTGTGTTTTGCACTGGTTTAACTAAGTCAACTGAAAAAACACATTTCTGGTTTAACCAGCACAACTCTGAGGACAAGATTATTTATTTTTTTCCAGAGAGGGAAACTAAGGACTTCCAGAATAACAAAGACAAAATGCAACATATGCAGATATGGATACTGGAAGTCAGACAAGTACCTTCTGGAAATACTGCTTTAACCTCTTTTTTTTTAAATTAAACACTGTAAAATAAGACAGGTCTTCTCTACTTCTATAGAAAGAACTGTACAAGGTACAAACACATCTGTTACAACATTCCAAAGTATTAAAATAAAAACAAAAAAATTTTCGAAGCATTATAAAAAGACAGACAGAATAAAAATGCTGTCATCTTTAATTAAATTAAATTAAAAAAAAAAAAACCCACACACAGGGCTGCCCTGAACTATGCTATTCACAACAGTAAAGAATAACCAAGGTATTTTATCTGACCACCCCTACGACAACTAGTAGATGCTACAAAGAAGGTTCTGAATTTTGAGCTGAAGACAGAATTCCTCTGGAACCAGTTTACAACATTAACTGGTTGCAGGCACTGGATCTACAGCCCAGGTACAAGTGACAGTTGTCCTTGGGGGCCAGTTTTGCATGTATCAAAAGAGCCAACCACAACTTCAGGTTAACTGATCCCTCATTATCTGGAAACATTTATCCTTTCCAAAAGTTTCCTTTTGTGACTCTGAAACCCTTCAAAAGCAAATACCGAACCACATAGGGAAGCTTCCATAACCGAAATCCTGCACACTAAACTTGGGAGAAAAATCTTTTGAGCATTGACATGCACCTTTGAGCTGTCACCTCTACCTCTGCCCAAATTAAATGTTTTTGTTAAGAAGAAATGGAAGTCTGGTATTTGCATGCAGTAAAACAGGGATATCTGAAAACCCATGCTTTATTAATATTTTGTCTGCAACAACTATCAAGGTAAATAGAATACAGAAATCAAACTACAAAATAAAACCAAAGAGTTGAATAAAATAAGAGGTGGTTTTCTTCCTCCTTGTGTACTTATCTCATAACTTTATCCATTCCACATACACAGGATTCCACGATACATTGCTACAGCTTCCTGAATATGCAGCAGCAACAGGTATTTCTCGAATCCATCAGTTCACGGTGGGAAGTGGGTAGGAAGATGACAGCAAAAGGTAATGGCTAAATACCCCTTTAGATAAATTACTGAAAAACTGTTCTCGCCTTTAGCATACTTTGTTAACAAAATCTAGTTTCAATCCCTCAAAAAACCCACAGAAAACCTGAACCTTTAAATAATACAGGAACATTTCTGGGTTAAAAGAAAAAGCAACCTTCGATTCTCCAAAACAGAGTTTGACTGCTAGTGTGGGGTAACAACTTCATTGTCATGGATTTTCAAAACCAGAACCAGATCACTAAAAGCACAAAGCATCAGAAAATATGAGACAGGATCCTCAGTCTTCCCATGGCCCTGATGCCACATCGGAGGGCCCTGGCTACTTGAAATCCCTAAGTCTAATTGAGCAAAACTTCCCCTGGGGGGAACTAAATTAAGACAAACAGAGCCTGTTTTTGCAAGATTTTGAACAGGAAATCAAAAAGGTGTTTCCAAAGTAGAAACACTGCTGCAAACTAGCTGCTGTCTCTCAGACAACATCTAAATGCCTAAATTACATCCAGGGTCACCTTATCTTCCAAAGTGAGCCTGGATTAAGAAGAAAGCACTAACCATGAGGCCTAATTATGAAAAAGAACCCCCAAGTTCTGAAGAAAAGCCACCATTTGTTGGGGAGACAGTGGGAACGATGCAAGAACAGCAACTACCACAAGTGCTTTTATTTTTGTTCCTGATTCCAGTCCAGTCCAATAGCCGGGGCAGAAAGCATCTAATAAAATTTGATACTCCTCGACAGACAACTACGAGAAACATTCTCTTGAATCTGATCTCAGTCTGAATAGCTGCCTAATGCAATAGATTATTTTGCCTGACAAATGCGAATTACAGTTAGGAAACTGCATTCACTCACATTATGGATCTGAGAAATACCAGGCAGTTTAAAAATGAGTAACAGTATAACTAGAAAAGAATCAAACATTAGATGTGGTACTGAAGAACATAATTTAGTGGGTAATAGTGGGGGGATGGTTGGACTGGATGATCCTTGAGGTCTCTTCCAATCTTAATGATTCTATGATTCTGATAAATCTACGAATATTTTATCCAAAGTAAAGTATTATGCTGAGTATATTACTGAAGTGTCAGAAGGCAAGAAAGAGAGAAGGCAAAATGAGAAAATCATGCACATACTTAAAAGCTTTCAGTCAGGCATTTTTTTCTTACCTCGTTTAAAACATGAATTTAAGTTACTGCCATTGCTATAAAATTCAACTGATTGTCTTGTGTAATGGTTCTTATTCCCCCCAACTGCACAGAAGAGAAAAAAAAAAAAGAAAAAAAAAAGAGCAGAAATGGAAGATGACTTTTGTGTTGTTTCACAAACAGGGCAAGAAGAGCTGTTTACACTGAAGGGGAGGATGGGAGCTTCCCACACAGTTCAGAACCTGCCATTCACCAGCTAGACGCATGCCAGCCAGGTACGGGCTGTTTGCAGCAAACGCCGCCAGGAACTCCAGACCCCCTGCTACAGCACTTGAGTACACCATGGTTTTCCTCACTGTCCCTCCTCTATTACAGACTCAGCTCTTCTCAAGTAGCCAAGTCATAAAAACGAGCTGGATTTTGAAATAAGGTTTGGCATTACATACTGAGTGCTTAGTCAAAAGTATAACAAAGTTCACCAAACTATATGTGTATTTTCAAGATAAAAATACCCTGTAACTTCTTTCTTAATCTAAATGATACATCTTCATCTTACTGCATAATTTAACCTCGAGTTAATAACTTACTGAACATCTACTCAATCTTTCATTAAAATAAATTCACAATACAGATGGTCAGACAAAAACTTGCACAAATGAGATTCTGTGCTCAGGACAAAGACTTAAAGAAGGTAACTCATATTCAGAGTCATGGCTGGGATACATTTGCCTTAGAAATAAAATGCTACCCTACAGCAAGGAAATAACAGCACCAGTTCTTCTAAAGGTCACTTGAAATTCAGTCTTTTTAAGACCACACTGTATTTTGCAGTAATTTCCTTTTTTTTTTTTTTTAAACAACTGCAAAGAAGCACGAGAGGGGGCTAATACTGTCAGATCAGTGTATTGGCTTCAATTAATTTTACAGTAACATAAGCCAACACAGCATACATCAATATGCAAAACAGAAGGCATTACAGTAATGAATCAACATCTTTAAGTGCTGAGAAAAATGTGTGTTCATTATTAGATGATTTTTTAATTTATTCTTTTTTTAAACGGATACAAGTCTTAACCGCCTTTAATATGTGGTATTATAAACCTGGACAACCTACGGTGAGAGAGCTGACAAGCACGTCACTCCCACAAACATCTGAGTTACTTATTCATCGTTTCCTCCTGTGCCATGGTTTGCCGCTATTTACAGCGTGGCAAACAAGCTGGTGGCAGTTCCTTTTAAGCCCACTCTGTAAGCTACAGTGCTTCAGGAGCTGGTTAAAAAGCAGCTCTAACGTCTGTGCAACAGGGCGGCATAGACGGTAACTTCATCAGTCATCCTATTCCTCAGTGCGCAACTGCCCTTGTTTTACAGCCACCTGAGCTTATGTGGGTCAAGAAAAGCACGTGGTATCAGCCATCTACCTCTCCTGTGACCTTGTGCTGAAGGAAAACATTCAGGAAAAACAGAAATAACATCATAACAAGTCAGCAGATTGACCAGAATGCACAAACACACTATTTTGCCACCCAAAACCTGAATGGAATGATGTTGTTTCCTACAGTGTTTCAGATCATCACGTCCTGTGTTGTGCATTACGTTGAATCAACTGACTCCAAAACAATTCACTTTTTAATGATAGGCAATCCCTTTACATTTTTTTAATCCCACTAACATTTTTCTGATGGGCAGGGTATTACACACAGATGAAAACTGTTCATCATATGCAACATATTCACTGCTACATGTAATGCTAAAATGGCAGATCACAATGAAAGCCCTTAATGAATAGATTTTATGATGCAAAAATGTAGGCGAAGCTACATGTACAAGTAAGAGATAACCTATATGATTTGTTGACTTAGAAGTAGTAACAGAAGTTTATTGCTTACAAACACCTACAAGAAATATACCTGAGGACAGCCTCTAACCTCCTTTCGCTATTCTAGAAACAACAAACATTCACTAACAAACAACAGAGGATAAAGACATAACAAACTTTTGTTTTTCTCATACTCCCAAAAACCAAAACAGCTAAGAAATACTGGCTCAGTATGTTGAAACATAAAATAAAATGCTATGCAGTGCTCACATAACTTGTCTGGCTGCTCAGGAACTGCTGAAACAGTTCCACACAAGCAGCCAAGTCTTCCAAGCAGCTATCCATTCCTTAACAGCAGTTATGATCCATATCCAAATTCAGAACACAAATATTATGGGAAATTCTTGCTGAAAATATACCCACATTTCATCAAAACTACCAGAATTCCTCCTTGAAAAATCATAGCTGGGTAAAAAGCCAGTGTTTTTAAGAAAATTGCTTTTATTTCTACTGTTTATTTTTTACAGAGGACAAACAATTAAAAAAAAATGGGGGCAAAGGGGTTAAGTAAGACCATCCATGAGCGCTTTAAAATAAGTTTTGTTTAGAATAGAATAGAATAGAATAGAATCATTAAGGTTGGAAGTGACCTCAAGGATCATCTAGTCCAACCATCCCCCCACCACCTATTACCCACTAAACCATGTCCCTAAGTACCATATCTAACCTTTCCTTAAACACCTTCAGGGATGGTGACTCCACCTGTACAAAGCCACCATCCAGAACCTAAGATTATCGGCAGGGCAGAGGCAATCACTGGTGGGACTGGCTGCAGGACGGCAGTCTGGGCAGCAGGTGACTTGACAGCTAGACCAGAAAAGCGACAAGATTACACCTGCCAGCTGGGAATAAACCGTAAGAGAAGGACAGCAAGAATACGTGGCAGGTAGGACAGTTAAAGTGTGGAAATTAGGGGACTACAGTTCTACTAAACTGATGTCAAATTTGTATTGAATATGTTCTTAGCTAGAAACAGTAACATGCAAGATATTTACAACTTTTCTTTTGCCAATCTCAATAAAGCTGCCTTTGTTACTCAAAATCTCTAAATATTTACAAGATCTTCTCAAGGACTTGCATATTGGGAGAGATTAAAAAAAAAACAAAAAACAACAAAACAAAAAAAAAAAACCCCAAACAACAAAACAGATAAAAATCAAAAGCCTGAACTAGAAGATAAGGGAAATTTAATTGGGAACTTCAGAATCTGAGAAGAAAGCCACACTCCTCCACCTGTGTAAGAAGACTACCATGACACTACATCTGTCCAGACACAGCACAGCGTTAGGGTGGGCAGGTAAAGCACTTTCTATTTTCACTGATTCATTTATAACTTTTTCACAAATTTTTAATTACCCCCTACATACTAGGGGTAATTAAGGTCCTAGTTAGTAAAGGCCAGCCCTGCAGTTATCTGATTATTTCTTCCATCCTGCCAGCTAAAACTCTGCACCTTTCTGTTATGGAACAAGTCACACAGCTGTCAGATTTCTACATCCTCAGTACATATTAAAGCTTATTTCTGTGTTCAGTTCAGTCTAACAAACTGCTTAGCAGTTGTATCCTTCATTTTGCAATGACTCTTCTGGTTTGCAAACTCAAATTTCTGACTAGCTTACCTGGCCACAATCTGGCCTGCCAGTTAACTAAGCCACTGTAGAAGAGTCACTGGGAGAGGTGATGAGCTGCTACACCCTTACACAAGGGACCGTACACGTGCTTGTGTGTAAGCTTATCCATACACACACGAAACTCTTCTCTTCTGTCTGCTGGTCACAACTTCTGTAGGCAACTACCAGATGAGGAGGAAACACCTGTACTTTCCTAATGGAAGCCATCTGAGCAAGGGTGAAAAGGTGCTTCTGCGTAACCTTTCCAGCAATTTCTTAGTAATAAGCCCTTTGCACATGAACAAGAATAACAGGAGGAGTTCAAAGCAGGAAGAAAATAAAGCAGACAGGAAAAGGGAGGTCTCCAGCGGTCAAAGAGGAACAAAAATGGGACATAGAACTCCAAATTCAAGTCCATGAAGTTCCACGTTAGAAGAAGGCATCAAAAAAAGCTTTACATCTCAATAACAAGTAACTAAAATGGTCTTAAAGGCTGCAAGATGCTATCATGCAGTACAATGCTTCCTGCAGACTCTTGCAGGATCACTTAAAAATTTGTATCAAAAAAGATTAGCACATCATTGCCATTACATTGCTTCTTTCATTTCTACTTTATTACGGTACCTTGGCTATCTCTACAGTAGTACAGAAGCAAAAGGGTAAATTTCTTCAAAACTCTCATCCCATCTGTGTTCTCTCAGTAACCTCCTATGCCCTCTATCCAGAATATCATGTCAGCATTTGCTAACTTGTTACCCTTAAGTCTGACCTTGCTAGACTAAACTTTTCTTCACAATTTTGAAGTTTATACGATTATCCCAAACATTATAACAGATATTTTTCTAAAACATTCTAATTTGGTAAGCATTTGGTAAACATTCATTGGTAATTCAAATTTCTGCACATTTTTAATGGTTAGCTCTGCACTGCTGAAGATCTCTCCCCCACTAAATTTATCATTCATCTTTACCAACTAGCCAAATTGGAAATAACTAACTATATATGCGTGTGTGTATGTGTATACACACATATATACCCACATACACACACGCGCAATTAATTGATTTATCCAAATACCTTTAAGGTGTCAAATGGCAGAGGTTTAACTTAAAACATTCTTCAATAAAGAAAGCACTGTGAAACACTTTCATGAACACTTTAAATCACTTCAGACAAGTCTTGGTCAGCCAAACTGAGACTCTTACATCATCTGGTAATCTGGGCCGACTAGAAGGCAAGTAGTTGAAGATACACAGAGGTTAACACCAGAATCTTGAGGCATACACACAACTACATCCTAATGTGATCTACAGCTGCTTATTAACTGAAGAAAACCCTTCTCACACAATGAGATGGCCCACCGTGCTAGAAAACAGGCCACCGACCGTGATGCTAAAGGGATTCTTCTGTAGTCTGGGAGAAACAATGCTTCAGAATCAGCTATAGCCAAACTATACTTTACTCCTAGTGTTACCCTAGAGGTAAATCGAAGTTTAACGACACTAGAAACAGACACCTGCCCTGTCTATGTACACAAACAAGCTCAGCACTACTATCAGTGAAAATGTAAGTTATTCGGTGTTTTAAAATATTTTAAGCCCCAATCCTCCAAAAACTTACTATATTCAAATATATTCAATAAAATTTTACTGAAATTAACCTCATGAATCTGTTTCCACAAGTAAGTATTACTCAATGATACTAACAAAAAAGAAAACACATGTTAAAAGTTACCAGAAACCATTTCTAGAGAAATGAAGCAGAAAGTGACAAACAATGGGAGGAAAAAGTAAGTGTAACTGGACTGAATACAAAACAATGGTTAGAAAAATATATATTCAAGAGACCATTCTTTTCAAGTCTTGGAATAAAGTGATGTGTAGATAAGTGCCAAAAGAATATGCATACCATGACTTCACATACATCCTATTACAAACATATTGTGAGGTAAAACAGTAAACAAATGCCTCACAGGCAGAAGTGCCTACACTGCCAGCTAACAGTAGCAACTCAAGACAAGACTTTCTCATTTAACTTTTCAGAACAGCTTTGCTCCTCTGCCTCCTTCTCCAGCCCACTTGAACCGCATGAAGTTCAACAAGGCCAAGTGCAAGGTCCTAGACGTGGGATGGCGCAATCCCAAGCACAACTACAAGCTGGATGGAGAATGGCTCAAGAGCGGCTCCAAGGAGAAGGACTTGGGGGTGATGATTGATGAAAAAAACATGAGCCGGCAGTGTGCGCTGGCAGCCCAGAAAGCCAACCATGTCCTGGGCTGCATCAGAAACAGTGTGGCCAGCAGGTCGAGGGAGGGGATTCTGCCCCTCTGCTCCGCTCTTGTGAGACCCCACCTGGAGTACTGCATCCAGCTCTGGGGTCCTCAGGACAGGAAAGACATGGCACTGCTGGAGCGAGTCCAGAGGAGGGACACAAAGTTGATCAGAGGGCTGGAGCACCTCTCCTGCAAGGACAGGCTGAGGGAGTTGGCATTGCTCAGCCTGGAGAAGAGAAGGCTTCAAGGAGACCTAATTTCAGCCTTCCAGTACCTGAAAGGGCCTACAGGAAAGCTGGAGAAGGGCTTTTTACAAGGGCAGGGAGTGATAGGACAAGGGGGAATGGGTTTAAACTAAACAAGGGGGAGATTTAGATTAGATATTAGAAAGAAATTCTTCCCTGTGAGGGTGGTGAGGCACTGGAACAGGTTGCCCAGAGAAGCTGTGGAGGCCCCATCCCTGGAAATGTTCAAGGCCAGGTTGGATGGGACTTTGGGCAACCTGGTCTAGTGGAGGGTGTCCCTGCCCACGGCAGGAGGTTTGGAACTAGATGGTTTTTCAGGTCCCTTCCAACCCTAATGATTCTATGAAAACAACATTACACTTGTCCTGTATTTTTCCTAGAAGTACCATGTATGGCATTTCTCACACACATTCAGTTATCACATTCCTGGAAGTTTTATGGACTCTTGTAGGTAACATCTTCCAACGTGCTACTGTGCTGTCACGCACCACCCTTCCCTGTACAGGAGAGACATTTTGCCCTGTAAAAGGCCAGAGCCCTGGCTCCAAGCCGCGCCGCAGTGGGGTGGGCACCCGTGGGCACAGAGAGAAGCCTGTGACCAGATGGGGCATTATGCTGAGCTCCAGCAGCCCCCTGCCCAAACTATGGCACAGATCTGTAAGGCAGGTTTTCCAGAGTGCTTCTCTTCTTACATTTCTGAACTATGTTACTAAAGCAATACTTTATGAGGGAGTGGAAGAGTCCAGCTAATGTGACACACACACATGATCCAACGGCACCATTTCAACTGCCTGATGAGCTACTAAGCTCGACTTAGCTCTAAGCAACTGAAGTGGAAATATATTGACAGGATCTTTGATGCTTTTGGTTTCAGACTCCATTTCTTGCAAGCGGTGATCTATGGCAGTCACCTCATTATTTAATGTTTTTCTGCCCTTCCAGGAATTAGAGACCCTTAGTCAAGTACATATGAGCGCACGTTTCAGCTGCCTAGAAGTGGCGATGGACAAGTCATTAGTGAATATTGTATACATTAGCACACACGTACAGACGTCCTCATCTACCTACTTATTTAAAAGCTCCGTATTTTAACTGGTATTATAAAAACAGTTAATGGTTAACTTTAAGGTATTAAAAGTGGTCTAAAAAATAAACCCATTAAAGAAAACTGTACTTAAAACATGTCTTATTTTCCAAACATATCAGGAGATCCAACAAAACAAACTGTATCTTTCTAAAATATTTGGTTCTTTTATACCACTTAGGTAACAACCCCACTGCTAAGTAAAATAATTTCTTTAAAGCTCAGTAACTACCTAAGGAGAAAAGCAATGGTTCTGCAATGATTTGCAGCTTGCAACATACTCTTCTCCACGGCTCACTCTTTGCCTTTACTTTTAAATTACAGATACAGCTGCCAAATTATTTATGCTTTATGACATGCTAGTTTTATCATTTCTAAGTTTTTGATTCTCAACATTCTCAACCTACTAGTCACAAATAAAAATTCATGTAAGCTACAAATTTGTAACATTAATTCAGGTGTTGGGGAGAAGATTCTCCAAAATATGTACTTAAAATTTTACAACTGCTTCTACACTCCAGGTCAACCTTTTTGTCAGCCAGTAATTTTCAACCTTTTAGGAAAACTTAGCTCCTGTTTTCCCACCATTTAATTATCCCAGTATTATTACGATTCCTCAGATATGCATTCCTCTTACAGTCCTCCTTAACACTGACCTTGCAAAGTAATGCAGTGTATTCCCCAATCAATATTAGTAATTTAGTAATAATAGCCTTAAAGAAAAAGACAGTTTTACAGATTTATGTCCATTCAATATTTTTTAAGAGGCTGAAGTTATGAAGTTTGATGCTATTGCTTTTTTGGTTGCTGGTAGTTGTGCAATACATTATATTTAAGCTTCAACATAGAGCAATAAAGTCCTTCGAAGTAAGCAATATGAGGAATTACTCGTAATTTCACTGACACACTTCTGCTGAAATATAGGAATAAAAAATATTTTGTGAAAAATCCAGATAAATCCAGCCACACAATTTACTTTTTCTGAATAGTAAAAGTGCAACAAGAAAAAAAATAAATCTTAAGACAAGCTGTTCAAAACCAATATAAAAAATATTTAGAAGTATTAGAAAAATCAATTTTCAGTATAAGAACTAAAAGCACAAGACAGCACAAGTAAGACTTTGGGGGTTTTGCTGTTGGTGGTGGTTTCGGGGTTTTTTTTGTTTTGTTCTTTTTTTTAACAGTATAAAATTTCATATCTGCCAAAAAAAAGTGAAAGTTTAAAAAAATCAACAGGAGATAAAACACAATTATAGAAGGCACACCATGACATCAAACCTACACTGATCTTAATTTGAACATAACTGAACATCCACAAGTAACAAGTACCTCTTCACTAAAACAGTAGTGGAAATTAAATTAAAGTTTTAAGATAAGTAAAGAGTAAGTAAAGAGATTTCAACAGCAGATGGCCTCCTGTTCTTCCTCCCTATCTCCCATGACCAAGAAGGTTAAAAATAGAGGCTTCCGTTTCCTTAGATTATTTCGCTTTAAACTGTTCTAGAGCACTGAAATTAGCTACTTTGCCAGCTTCCTACATTTGTGTTAGAAAAGAAGGAGTGTTAAAAACATACTTCCATTTACAGCAACTCAGGAAACCGACTGCTGTGGTTTGTATTATTATTATTGTTATTTGTAAATGGCAAGTCCCTCTAGAAGTTGTAGGTGTCTCTTCCAAAGCCTCCCTTTGCATGTCACTCACCCAAAGGCCCCCTGCACCACATAGTAACATATTTTGGGGGTAATCTTCTGTACTCCAGTATTTTTCTGTATTTATGCATTTCTTTGCAGTTAGTAAAAGCAAATATTTTCAGTGCACAGCATTAAACTCTCTATATCCAAGAGCAATTTCAGTGCTAGGAAGGAGAGCTTAAGAGCCGCAGAACATTAGCTTCAGCTGCCTCCCTCCCATCCCGGAGCCTTCGAGGAAGTCAGAGCCACAGGAAGCCTCTAACTTCCACCATGGCAGCCCAGGGTGGCCCCAGCCGTGCAGGTCCATATTTTAAGGTCAGAAGGAACCACTGTCATCATCTAATTGACCTCCTGCATAATACAGGCCACAAAACTTTAGCTGGTAATTCTTGCAGCTAGCCCAACATCTCGTGGTTGACCTAGAGCATATTTTCCATAGCGGTAAGAGCAGTGTTTGTTTATATTGAAAAAGATGGACATCGCAGAGTAAGTATCTGAACTGTTTATCTGGAAGTATTGCATATCAACAAACAAAAAGTAGCAGGTATCCAAATACTGCTGTAGTATAAAGTTGTATCATCTACACGTTACTATAATGCAGTGCCACCCATTCATTAGGAAGTCTGGTATGGTTTGTTACGCATTGCCTCATTAGGCAATTTTTTTGATTGCTTCTAATTCTGTTCGACTGAAGTTGTTCTGACTGAAGTTCTCCCTCCTGAGGGTGTGCCTCATTCTCATCTCTTGTGAGAACTTTCAATTAAAACAGCTCAGCCATTCGAAACAAAGCAGCAGAGGAAAAAAAAAAAATGCTGTCCTTCCCCACCCCCACGCTAGAATTCCGACAGCAGTCTCCCAGAAAGCCTCAGCACTACTAACACTGGGACTCGAATTGTTTAGGTCTCCTCCTATCCCCATGGAAAAATGTTCAGGTTTGGTCAGGCACGAGGGAGTGAAAGAGGGTGAATACTGTTGCATATGCTCAACATGCTCTGTGGAGCACCAAAGCCCTATTCTTTGCAGATTTCATCTCCACTGAACATGCACCAGTTTCTCAGGACCTCTCCTGGCTATGCACCCACCCAAACCCAGTGTGCCAGGACACTGCAAGGCTTGCTCCAGCTGCATGGAGCAGCTCCAGAAAAACATTTTCAGTACAATCCTACTCCTTGTATTCCAGGAAAAGCAATTGTGAAGCCAGTTTCTCCTCCCAGTCTCAATGCAATCCCTGTTCACACCTGAACACCATGGAGGAAAAGAAGGAAGCAGGCACACCATGATATAGAAGGATGAGGAGCTTGGGAACCAGCTGCTGGAAGAAGAAGAGGTGGCAATCCGAAAGCAATAAATGGTGCTGGGAGGCATAGATAGAGAACAAGGACAAGCACAGGGAGAAGGACAAACAGCAGGGCTGGAGCAGAAAGGACTAGCTGGGAGCAGTGTGAACAGGCCACAGCCTAACCAGCATGATGGGGAAAGATGGGACTAGGCAATGATGCTGCCATCCCTCAGCTCCGAGACTCTGAACATGGCTCTGTTCTCCCCTGTACACTCCAACTACATTACAAACTCCACCCACAGTTGTGTATGAAAGCTGGATTAACAGCTTGGTACCACCGAACTGGAGAGATTCCTGTTGTCTCCAAATGTGTCCCCCTCTGCTGCCCTAAACTGCACAATGCCATCAATTCATGGCACTACTTCTTCTGACACTCATCTGATCATAGGTAAGCTAGCAGTACCTATGCTTCAACTCACTAGAACTGCAAAAAAGTAATGGGGAAGGGGGAAAGTAGTAATTTGTGTTGTTTTTTTTCCTGTGGTTACTGAACGGAATCAGTTTACTTTGCCATCAAAGGAGCAAAAAAGGCAACACAGAGGAGGCAGGAGGTGAGCAGTATCTCCTACTACTCTTAAAAAGCTGTTAATCCAATTTGCAGTGTACTATGGGTACACTACGCCTCACTCCTCTGGGTGGGTGAGGAATCAAAGAAGCCCAAACAAAACCAGAATGCAGCCACATAAAGACAATTTCACAATAATGACAATGCAGCCCTGCATTCTGGCATTTTCCAATGTGTCTACATTACGCTATGCAACTTTAACAAATGTGGAAAAACCTCACATATGCATCACAAAAGTATCTCAGTTAGGAAGAGTACATACAGGCACCAGGATCCATATCTTAAAGAGCCTTCTGAAGTTTGGGGGAAGAACAAAGCCTGTTTTAAAAGTCTAATTCTTTTCTGAGAATGTCAAGTATACAGTAAATGAAAAACCGAAACCTCAAAAGCACCTTTGAAGATTGACTGCAAGGCGACGGCCCCCAGGAACAGGAATCCCCAATACGAACACTTCCTTCGTTGCTCATGAAAGGTTAAGACCTAACAACTTAGGAACTTGACATGGATAACATGTTTGGCAACCACCTAATTAATCCATTTATTTGTTAAGATTGGTTAAAAAGAACAAGACACACTGGGAGCTACTCAGAAAATAATTAGATATTCACGAAAGAAATTAACTACTAAAACAATGTGTAACGACTGACGAACCAAAAAACATTCTTAAAAAGTGTGCAAAGGGAGATGGCTACTGTGTTTTGAGGTGTATCTTCAACAATATGCTCACTGAAAAACTATTTTTTCATAGTAACTGTAACTAGAATCTCCACCCAGCTTCTCCTCCTCTTCTCAAATAAGATCAACTCTATCTTTAACACAGAGAGCGTTCACACACAGCGACAGAAAAGCCACAAAGACATCACAAATGCAGATTAAATGGAAGAAGCAGGACAAACACATCTGCATTTCCAAGAAGCCTGTCTGGTACTGAGTAACAAACAGGTTGGACAGATGCATTCAGAAGACAAGTGGAGGTTTAAGTCTGACATATAAAAATCTAAGCTCTTCTCAGTGCTATCAGAAGGGATGTTTCCTTTACTTAAAATACAGAAAATTACCTGCCCACACAAGTGATGTGAAGCCTTGTCAGAGTAACTGTTCCCTGCATTTCACAGCCCTTCGTGTTACTAGCAGAGAAAGCACCTTAATTTTTAGTTTCTTTAAATCCAATTTACCTACTTTCTTCAAAATTATTTATGGGCAAGACCTAACCATCGGTGGGACCCTCTCAATCTTTGAAGCGAAGACGGTAGGTAGAACTGTCTCCTGGACTTGGGACTTGATCAGCAGAATTTGAGACAGGTGGCAAACTTTTCCCAACAATACCGGCAATTTCAAATTCCTGGAAGATCTACTGATTCAATTTCCAAGTAGTGTGAAAAGAAAAAAATCCACAGATGTCAGAAGCGTTCTAAATCTGCCTGCTTAGTTGAGTTGATGAGCAATGCTTCAGGAAGATCCAGTAAAAGGAGGGCATGAAGCAGACTGAACCACGACTACTATTCCAGACAGCAGATGCCTATGTGAGCTGAAAATTTTGTGACTAAAGCCTGCTAAGAGACCAGGACTTCAAAAACTTACCACCAGCTCCTCAAAGGCTATTAGGAAACACAAGTGAACTGAAAGGGAAATGATGGCACACGGGAAGACAGGACAGCATGCAAGCATGACAGGAAATTCCCAGAAAAATGTGGTAATGACTCCTACGCACTTACTCTGCTCCACACATTTTCATGTTGTATCATTTTCTAAAAACCATTTACCATTACCCATTAAGCAAGAAGGCAGCCTCTCATAAGACAGCTGTGGAAAAAGAAACAGGAGTACTCCCTCTTTCCTCCCCATCTTGTACTTATGCCACACCGAACAACTCATTTGAAGAAGAGATTTTCTCACCACTTCCTAGACCGCCGCTGCTGCCAGGAAAGCCCGTCTTCTGCCGCCACTCTTCATCTAGTTTCCTTTTGCAGGTTGTACGGCCCCATAAGTGAACTCAGATGTTTACATGTATCACCACTCTCAGCTCTTCCCAACATTAAATCCACAGGATTCTTATTCACAAGATTTGGATTTTCTGATTTCATACTGTCACAGCATGACAACAAGGAATTACTGAAGATGGAAGTTGTTGAAAAAGCAAAGGTCTTCAGTCCATCCCTTCCCTAATCATCATCATACTTCAAAGTCTGATCCTAAATTTTTAATGTCCTCGGGAAGTTAACTTCCTTGACAATTTTGCCCTCAAATTCTAATTAGAGTACAATAAAGATACCACCAGTTAAATAAATTATCGTACTGCATTTAATCTATGTCCCCCTCCAGTTAACAAGGTATTTTTAAGCACCATTCAGCAGCACTGCTTTTCAGCCTATCTGATCACCTTCAATCTTTCAGAACAGCCTTCTCACACAAGGAGCCTCACCACACGCCCAGTTAAACCCTACTGCCGTGCTACATCTTCATGGAAGCCTAAGTTTTACAGATGACTGGTCTAGACCCCCTCCTTCCCTCTGGTCATATACTAAGCAATGCATCTTACTCACAATGAGTTAATGCTTTTAAATTCCTGCAAAACTTAGTCTTACGGAGATGATTAATTTTCACTAACTCCTCTAAACAAAGCAGGAGTAATAAACACACTAATTTAAGACACCAGTCAAGTCTCAAGTGGAATGCTGATCTGGGGAAGGACACCGATCCCACTCAACCCACCCCCCAAAAAACACCCTAGACTCTAACAGCAAGAGCAACATGCAAGGTAGCATATCAACTATCCAAGACATCTCTAAACCACTCTGCTTTCCAAGGTGATCCAAGCAATGCTAAGGGCAGCCATCCATGGAGACAAGCACATTTCTACTGATTGACTAATCTGTACTTCTCAAAATTCCAGCAAACACATAAAAGGGACACTATTCAGCATTTACTTCTTCCCAGAAAATGAACGCTGACAGCAGCAAAGGACAGGATGGCATCATTGCCATAATATAAATCCAGAATGCTTAAAAGGATAACACAAAAATTATTGACAACTGAGCCAAAACAATTTCACAATGTAACATTTTATGCGATCCAAGAACAGTATAAAAGTAAACAGAAATGTTTCAAGCGCTCTTGTATATGGATTCTAATTGCTTTTAAAAGGAAAACAAATAACACAAATCCTACTTTCAATAGCACCTTGTTTAACACATGGTTTAATTTAACAGGTAGTAAAGATACTGTAAGATACTGTAAGCATGGACAAATTCTTCCAGCAACTTTTAACATCAACCAAAATTTAATGTTGCAAAGAAAAAAAAAAATCATTGATTTCAGAGATCCAAGATTAATTTTATTTTTATTTCTTGCTTCCTTCAAAAGTAGGCATGAAAATGCACTCACCTGATCCTCACTAAGCAGCTCATCCTCATGTTTTTTGTACAATTAAGCCCAGTACATTGTTCCATGGCTTTGAACCTACACCGCTTTGACCTCCAATTTCCACAAGAGAAGTACAAAAACATTCTCAAACACACCTTCCAGATCAGACGTGCTTCCCCATACACACACACACAAATGGCACAAATGTTTCTGTTCCCTCTACAGTGCTGTTAATCACAAGCTTTTATGTGTAAATTTTGACTGTACCAAATACGTAGTTATCCAAAAAAAAGACAAAAATACTCCTTTCTTAGTACTGTCTCCATCTTTCTTTCCTGGACACAGGCAAAAGCCTTCTCGCAGTACTGGCAGCCACCCCAGCCCTCCAGAGCTGAGGGGAGCCAGTTCCTATGCAAGGACAGCCAGCTCCAGCAGCACGCCCGAGCACCAGGCCAGCAGCATCACACACCGCCCCACGGCACGCACTGCCCCACGGCACGCACTCCTTGACCTCGTTTCAGTGCACAGGAGTGGGATGCAGCTCCCATCTCAGGAGCTGGCACAGGAGCAGCATATGCTGACAGCCTCATGATGCAATGTCGCAGAGGAGAAACTGAAAGGTTACTTGATGCTCATTTATAAATACAGTTTTTCCTATTGCACACTGTCAATAGTCACACACATATGTTATTAATTTCTAAAGTATTCTGATGACCTTATGGCTACTGCTTCCACCAAACAAAACCACTAAAGACGAAGCTGTCAACCATTCCCTACTGTGGCAGACACCTATTGCTTGCCCCTATCAACCTAATACAAAGAAAATCTTTAACTCAGGCTATACAGCTAAAAGTCACAGCTTAACAAACGAGAAAGTACATTTGAAGAAAATGAGAAACATCTACATTTATTGTATTGCACTTGGCAAGCACAACTGTAATATGAATATCAATAACCTCCAACAATTTTTAGTGCTCCTTAAAAAAAAATATACCTACTGCCTTTGATAGCAAGGTAGAAAGGAGGGGGGGGAAGAGGGAGAGAGACCCCACACTATTCCATTCTCAGATCAAGCTCACTGCTACATTCCTGGTGTCATCAGCAAAACTTTATTTCAAATATCTAGGCAAAGTAATACAAGATTCAGAAACTGAGGTTGTCTGCCTTTAGAAGGCTGTAAGTGTCGAAGTATCACCAATTTTAGGAAGTGCTTTACAAAGGAAAAGCATGAACATCAGCAAACAAAGCCAAAAAGAACAGAACTGAATCTTTACATCACTCGTTTTATTTGCATTCATACAATCACATTATTCAATTCTAATCTGAACACCACTGTAAAGTGAAGAAATACCATAATTAGTACCCATCTGAACACTACAAACAAGGAGTCTAAAAATAACAGTACACAACAGAACATGTGGCAGAGCAGAGAACTAAACCCAAATCTCTCAAATCCCAAACCAGCACCACTGAACCATACTCTCTCTTGCTTGAAGAGGCATGATTAAAACAGGCAAACATTTTGGAACTGGTATTTCACAACAACTAGAAGAGGAGGTCAGAAAAGGAATTGCCATAATACAGCTGGGAGCCAGGGCAATGAATCTAAAGCAGGATTTTGGAAGACTGGGTAGAAAAACTTAAAGGCAATTTTCTGTTCTATCAAGTATGTGAAAAAAGAGTAATTTAATTCTGCTTTGAAGATTCAACTTATCCTTCCAAGCAGCTACTGTGATTGGATTATATGAGAAATCTTCCTGAAGTCATGGCTTTATTTCAACGATCTTTGCTTAAGATAACTTTACATACAAAATGCAGTAGTATAGCATTTTGTATATAATAAAAATACTCCTGTCTACACAGCAGATCCAAAGCAGCTCTGCCCTGGCTCCCATGCATACAGCTTCCAGCTACTTCAGTGTGGCATGGAGCTCCATCTAATAGAACGCAGCCTACACAGGGCTTGTTAGCTCAGGTTCGGTGATGAATTAACCACAGCCACCTGGCTCCCGACCAGCTGAAAGCACGAGCCGAATTTGCAACATAGCATTTAGACACAACTCAGAGCGTCTCATAATGAAATTGCTTACTCACTTTATTCACCTCACTTACTTCATCTAGTGGAATAAACTACTCACCCATATTGCTACATGAAGAGCATTCACACGGAAGATCGAGGGCCGTGCTTATTCACACCTAAGCTCACTGAACATCAGCTTTTCCAGTTAGAAATATCTGTGTTTAATGAAGGTCAAAACCAAAGTGACCGATCTTTGCCAACCGTGAAACCAATGGCACCCGCTAACCTTGATGGTATTTCACATGGCTGCAAGTTGCGCCAGGGAAGGTTCAGGTTGGAGATGAGGAGAAAATTCTTCTCTGAAAGGGTGGTCGGGCATTGGAACGGGTTGCCCAGGAAGGTGGTGGAGTCACCATCCCTGAGGGTGTTTAAGGAAAGGTTAGATATGGTACTTAGGGACGTGGTTTAGTGGGTAATAGGTGGTGGGGGGATGGTTGGACTAGATGATCCTTGAGGTCACTTCCAACCTTAATGATTCTATTCTATTCTATTCTATTCACGCAGTACATCTCTGATCCTTATGAACAAAAACCCACTGCTAACAGCTCCAGGAGGTACACTAACAGCAGGTATCCCACTGATAAACCTTCTGCAGGGCTCTGGATCTCTACTCAAGATTGCACTGTTCACACATGTGGGAAACCAAACCTAAAAGCCAGGCAGCCCAACAGCTACACTGCAAACTTCAATCTGTCTAATGCTGTGTTTCATTTCCCGGGGAATAACGCATCCATCACACACACACAATTGAATGACTGTATCCCAAACCTGTACCATCAAATCTGGCACACTAATCTCAAAATTTATTTTGATTACTTATTAGGTAAAAACATCACTCCTTTTTTAGGAATTAGCTTCTGTTTCAGTGACTGCCTATTAAAAGCTAGCAGGTAACAGGGGCATCGAAAAAAGAACCTCTAATAAAGGCTTGTGGTCCTATCTACTATAAAAGTACAGATATGTGAGTTTTATTAGTAACAAAATTAACAGACCTAAGTCTACTTGGTTTTTATTCCATTGATGAGTTTTCAAATTTTAGGGAAACCCCCTAGATAATTTAAATACCTATGAAGGCTTATGAAAGTTGGAGGCCTAGTAGAAAGCGAGAAGCCCATGTTTACACCTAAGCAGGTATCAGAAAACCTGCTCAGGAGCAAGTGGATGCAAATACTCCAAACACAAGGCAAAAAGCATGCAGCGGAACTTTCACCTTCCCAGATACGGAAGTCAATCAGCTGTAAGACAAAAATCCACAGGAAACCAGACTCCATTAGTTTCAGTACTCATGGAAATACCTGATTTCTACAAATGGTAACATTTTCCACATAACACCTCCTGCAAGCTTCTTTAGCACATCAAGCTCAGTACCCGGCAAGGCATCTCCCTGCCCTACCCTAGACATTCACGTGCAAGCTGCTCAAATATTTTCCCTTCCAAATGTTATTTTCTTTAAAAATACATGAAATATTTCCTTTAAAAATCCACAGCTAGTCCTATTTATGTGACTATTTGCTGGGTGGAACAAAGTTAGATGCTAAGCTGGAAATACCATAACAGCTGAGTATTTTAACTGGCAACACCCTTGTAATGACATGCCTGTGTGTCATATCAGCTATAGACTCTGCGACCTTGCAAATCTGACATCTCCCAGTCTGAAATATTAATTTAGCAGGTTTATCAGAATTTCACATGCACATTTTCACAGACATTCTTGTGTTAAAATTATCAAGAGCATTGTATAAATTGTATATTCGTGAGCTGGATGCTTGTCAGCAACAATCTCAGTAGATAACTCAGGCAGGTCAGTACAACATCCCCCCAAAACTGGATAAAAATCTTTGTGCCATGCCATAATACAATTCACGTTACAGTAATTTTTCTGTAAAATAAAATCCCAAAGTGAAGGTCATATGTTTTTAAACACTGAAATTTTATCTCTTTCCAGATAAACATCAACAGCCTTATTACCTGTACTGTACTATTTACACAGATTAGCAGAGTTATACAAGGAACCTGTCATACATAAATTTGTATAATAAGGACGCTGCAATTCCTTCTGCATCTAACACTGCTGGGCTTAGCAGATTTTTTTTTCCACCAACTTTGAAAGCAAACATACAGCAATACATACAAAGACTATGCTACTTTTTCCTTAACACAGGCATCAGATGTATTAAGAAAAGGCAGGTTCATTACCAGTTTGTGTACTTCCTGATAGTTTGTGGCCACATTTTGTAACTTGAACTTTGCTGANAGGGGGCACGGAGTGAAAAAGGGAGAACTGAGGTAACACTGGAATCAGCAATCTGGTAGATATTGGGAGTCTTGATTAGAAATATTTCTTCTGATTAAAAGTGACCCACCCATGAGAATCAAAGAGATAGGAATTTGGAGACATGCCAGTTCATACAACAACTATGTTTATTTGTCTTAACAAATATTTAAGAAACATGACTTGTGGTATTTGATAGAACTGAGCCCGTGGTTAAAAGGCCTCTCTCCATGACATAAGCAAATACAGTCTATCCTCTTTATTTGTCTGACTTTTCTTCAACATTCAAGGCTAATCTAGTTTTAGGTCAGGAAAAAGACTGCAGTCTATCATTTTAAACAAACCATTGTAGTAAAACGTGAACAGGAAATTCCGAACTACACTGTTCAAAGAACAATGATTAGAAAAACAATGCTAGCTCACAAAGGACAAGGAGCCTACGAACTATCGCAGGCCAGTTCGGGTGGAAAATCAAAATCAAAACGACACTTAAGTAGTTATGTTGCTCATTTTTTTCTTCCCCCCCCCGCTATGTTCTCCCCACCGGGGCCAGGGGTCCTTCAGACCGTGCGGAGGGAGAAACCTTCGGCTCTGAAGGGGGAAGAGAGCAGCATATACTGCTCTGTCTGATACCTTGGAAATATCCGGCCTGCGGGAGTTAGTGCAGGCATGCCATTCATTCCACAACATATAAATGCCCTCTTTAGAGCCCCATCTAAGCAGCAGTTTCATTTGGATTTTGAGGCACAGGTCTGCCTTGTTTTTCAATAAGCTGCAAGCTATTTTTACCATTAAAAAAAAAAAAGCCAACATTTTAAAAGCATGCCTACTAGCATACAGATATAAAATCAGTAAAATGTGGACTCAAGGAAAATCTCCTTTATTACCATTCTATTCACAGCATCGATTTCCCTCTCTAAAAAAAAAA
>VWZZ01001431.1:22075-36812 GCA_013399095.1 Psophia crepitans | reverse complement strand
CCCAAAAAAAAAAAAAAAAAAAAAAAAAAAGGTAAAAAAACCCCAAACCACTCCACACCACACAAAACCCAAATCTAAGCTGTAAAAACCCCACCAAAACTCATGCATTTTGAATTTTACCAGGTGTAGTATCTTAATACATCCAGAAATTCTTTAACCAAAGTATTCCGACAAGTATTTGGAATTTATTCTGGTAAAAGTCTGGATATCCAACCACCTTCACTAACGGGGAGGGGAAAAAAAAAAAAGAAAAATGTATTCCTAATCTGAGACAGAACACACCGTAAAGGGGAACTATTTCATTTTTAACATAATGTACCCACACCACATTAAGAGCCTGTTAATCTGTATATCATCTCAGGCAAGAGACATATCCTAAAAATATCTGGATACATGTATCAGTATTAAAATCTTTATCCACTTGAAAAAATAAGCTTCAGAGCACATATATAACAGGCCAGAGACACAAAAACAAACATATGATCTCAAAAGACTTGCATTTTAAAGAATACTGTTCATGGACTGGAGAGGAGGGAGAAAATTTCCACAATGAGGACACTACCCATAAATTTGGGGTGTTCCTAATGGAACCAGAGCTTTGGACAATTTGTTTTTTAAAAAGGACAGAAAAGCCTTTTATAAATGTTCCATAGATTCTAAATGTAAAGAAAAGAAACCTACAGTTGTGATTAAGGTAAAAAATAAACATGATTTTCTTTATCAATTGACTTCAGAAAGAGCAAGATATCTGAAGAACAGTGTAGGCAAATGGACATCTGTGCGAAACTTTAAAAACCCCAGATGTTCACATACTGTACATAATTACACAAACAAGGTATTCTAGAAATTTATTACAGTAATTTTTCACAATGAAATCATGCAGCTGTATTTTGAAACAAGAACAACAAAGCTTTTAAAGAATTCTGAACCCCTTACAGGTAAGGTGCTAAAAGAAAAAACATTATCAATATCCTATTTCAGATACTCTTTCCAAAAGAATAGGATAATGGCCAAAAAGCTTTGTAGAAGTTAGAAACCAGCAAGAGAAAGGAAGGCTTAAGGATCCAGACCGAGTCCTGGTCAACGGTAATGAAAGCATACTATCGCCTGAGAGTTGTCTGACAGATATGTGAAACAGAACGGAGGACGTGGCTCACTCCTAGCAGATGTCCAGAGGAGAAGATCAGCTACATCATCCTGTTACCAAACAGAAGCCCTGAACAGGCATGGACAGATCTACAAGATTACTCCCAGAAGTAATTTACCTAACACAGGATTACAGCATACTCTGGTACAAGAGAGTTCACTCCGTACCTGTAACAAGCTCTACACACAAGGCACTTGAGTGGAAGGGAAAAGTTTACCAAAAATTTTTTTAGATGCCCTTCTAGGAAAACTTGAGAGTTTTTACTTTTTTTTTTTTCCTAAGCACGTGACAAACTCCTAGAAGAGAAAAAGTTGGGATATCAAAATTTGTGCCAAAATTCCCACAAGCCGTTTCCAAAAATGCATTAAAAATGAAGGTAACCGATAATTCCCCAGGACACCCTTGAAGCCCTAAGAACAGATTCAGTACAAAGAATGAGGAGGTTCTGAGTGCCATTCGCAGCCAACAATAGGAAACACTACTGTGATTTTTCATTTTTTTAGACAAAAAAAAAACCAAAAAAACACACCAAACAAAGAAAACCCCACCCTGATCATGGCTCAGCAAATCTTCTGCAGTCATTCCCACAAATATTTCTTAACTCCAACTTTCCAAACTGTAAAATATGAATAACGTTTACCAACAGAAACATTGAGGCTATAGCTGTAAGAAATCTTGCAGATGACAAGTTACCTGAGATTTCAGGTGATTAAATGTCATCGCACAAAACATTCACATATTCCTTCCTACATATTTGTGTTTGGATGCCTGCTCACGGACTGAAAGGGCCTTTTGCTCTGAAAGCGGTCTATCATGTTTAACTGAAGATATCTGTAACACTTGTCCAACACTTCATAAAAGCGCATACAAAAACCACTATTTAAAAAAAAAAAAAAAAAAGACAACCAGGAATTTGCAAAGCAGCTTCTTTTACAATAGGAAAATAATTCCTGGAACTGGAAATACAGTATTTTTGTAGTATCATCAATCAATCAGAATCCAAGAGTCGGTCTGATCATAAACATCTTAACATTTTACTCCAAAAATAGGCTAAAGGAAATTATTTTTTAAAGCAAAAATTAAAGGGTTTATTTCATAATTTCTTGAAAATCATTTGTAGCTATACCCTACTAAAAAAAACCAGAACGTACCCAAACAAAACAAAAAAATTCCAGCTTACTACTTTAACACTGCTTAAGATAAGTATGCAGTTAATTTCTTCCCTCAGCATCATCCATCATCTTCCACAATAGAAGGCACTTAACTAACACACTTAGAGAATGGTAATCATGCTCCACACTGCACATCAATTCAAAGGGACTTCGCTGAAACTAGCCATTCATTCAGATCAAAGAAAATGCTTCTTAAATTCAGTGCATTACATGATGTTATGAGAAATGATGTTTAGCTGAATCAGTACAGGAGACTCTCAAAGGTGCAGAGAACTATGAAATCCAAACAATGTGAAAGGAAGGATCAGGCCAACCCCTAGGATCCTAGGTTGGATATTAGGAAAAACTTCTTCATGGAAAGAGTAGTGAGGCACTGGAATGGACTGCCCAGAGAGGTGGTTGAATCACCGTCCCTGGGGACGTTCAAAAAACGCATAGATGTGGCACTCCAGGACATGGTCTAGTAGGCATGGTGGTGTTAGGTTGACGGTTGAACTTGATGATCTCAGAGGTCCTTTCCAACCTTAGTGATTCTATGATCTCTTGTTCCATCTCTGTGCATGCTCCCCTTGACTAAGGCAAAAGGCTTAAGAAATCTGTTATTTCTTGGACTTCTATGTAAGTCTGTTGCAGCTACTTTTGATTAAGACAGGTAACCGGAGAGTCACTTCTTTCCAAAGTCCTGGCTATAAACAAGTACATTAAAATACCAGACCATGTGTGCATTAAGCTGCCATTTCAGTTTCTCAATTTCTCATTTCAGTTGAGAACTGATGGAAATGAAAAGGTTTTCACAAAAGTTCTTCTTCTTGATGACAGGAGATTTACTCCCAAAGTTCCCCTAGAGCACACAAATTTATGTCTAACCAGTCCAGATACAAAATAAGGCTGATACAAAAACACCTGACCATTTATACTTAAAATGCTTTTGCTCTCCTTTTGAGGAAAATAATTTTTTAAAACCTCTGTGAAACATGGACATTTAGTCAAAATTGTACTTTTTGCCATACAGATGAGATAGAAGCACCAAAATCAAACTGTGATTAAGTAGTAAGCTACAATGGATTATCAAATTACTTGTAAAAGAAGAATTCACTGTCTGAAGCATTATCAAATTAAGAAACTGGAAGCTGACATGTGTAGGTGTATTTAGGGAAGATCTGTGTTTGATTACGCAGAGGAATCTCGAGATGCGAGAAATTAGACCATCATTTCAAAGGACAGCATGTTTAACCATCTGTTCTGCAAGCTGTTACTAGAAACATTTTTCTAAACAAATAATTCTATAAATTAATTGGCCCAACTGAGCAGCTACATTAAACACCGAAGTGGAATTCAAATGTCCATGCAGAGTCTTGAGCACATGGTGCCTATTTATCTCAAACCTCAGTACATCCATAACCAGAAGAGCACCACAAGGTTTTTCCTTCAATAAACTATGAGTTGGCAGAAAAGCAAAGACAAGACAACTCAAACCAACACAAAGTAGCATACACTTTTTTTTTTTAAATCTCATCACTCCGTGCACTGCTTAGAGTTGGAAATATGCATATAAATATGCAATACGAGTACACGTGTTCTTTAACTGAATTTGACAAATTATCTATTGCATTTCCAGTCTTTACAGGGATTTCCAATTTTTCTTTTTTTGTTATATAAAGGAGAGGTCATTTATGCTTTCTCTGGCTCATAACCTGATGATTACCATTACTTCATGTTAGTCATCAATTACAGTATTACAGACTATTTAGATACTAATAAAATTGATCTATGATCCAACAGCCATGACAGTCACTAAATCAATTTTTCTTGTGCTTTGTGGTTAACTTATTCTGAAGTCTGGAATTTAGGAATTTTTACCAATGTACTGTATCACATCTTTCATATTCTAAGTCTTCGGTCTTATTCAAAAGTTGCATCTGGGGGAAGCAGAAGACACAGAAGTTTTTAAACAGTAATTTCTAAAGACATGCAATACTTTCTCCATCTGCTAATTATTCCCATAATGGAAGGGGAAAAAAAAAAACCAACACACAAACGCCAATGGTAGTTTACTTTTTATTCTGAAATTCCCTTTTAAGCAGGCGTGAACTGCTGTTCAAGTCAAGCAAATTTGGACTTTATCCTCCTTTGAGAAGTGTGTCACAATTTGTTTATGCTATAGAATTAGATAATTATGCAGTACTTCAGCTGCCTTCCCAAACATGGATAAGCCACTCTTTCTAAGAATGCATTGTGTATAAAGGTTTTTAAAGTCTTATTTTTAGCTGTTTAAACTGTAATCCAAGATTAAATAAATCAAATTTGAAATATTATGCATTTTCTGCTTTGATACCAAATTTTGCATTTTGCCATGAAGAATCCTAATCACTGTGTGTGTGAAAAGAGCTTCAGCCTAAGTACAATATAAATCAAAATTGTTTCAACAAGATTCTCCATAGATATTTCATCTTGAAAATAACTCTTTCAGAAAGCCATGAAAGATAGACTTTGATTCTTCATTGCTGGTTCAAGGGTGTTGATATCGCTGTACTTTATTTTTGTCCCACTGCCAATTAATACACTGAAATAGAAAAGTCTTTGAAAACAAAAATCAAAAAACTAGTCACTCGCTTTTGATAGTCACTAATTCAGTCCTTGACATCAGCTCCTTCAGCCAAGAGACCTAACAGCACAGCTCAGAATCACATCTGCCCTGCAAACCATGGGGAGACCACCAACTCCATCACTGGATGCACAAGCCTTTCTTACTCCAGCAGACACCCACAAAAAGTCAGAGGAAGAAACTGAGAAATACTCCAGCTTATTTGATCATGCAACAGACATCCGGAGTAAGCCTTGCTAGGGGGCTGGCTGTATTAAATGGCTGACTCAAATGATTCAATGGGCCATTAAAAGTGACAGATCATGTCTCGCCATGCTTCTAGCACACCCTAATTGTACCACGTCCAAATTAATTTTCCTATCTGGAAGAGAATCAAGAAACGATCAAGACCCTTGTAACATGGCAGAACAAAGTTTACACCCCCATTCCCTTGCCATTAATGACTAATAAAGAACTGAGGGATTTATCACCACTAAATAGGCTTGGGATTGGTAGCAAGGCAAAAAATGTAACATCAGAGACTCTGTTCCTCTCCAGAAGCAGAGAGATAAAAGCCTTGTTCATCAAATATCAGAACATCCTCCTCTACGACCTGGCAATTTCAACCTTGACCCATTCAGGTCCCTTAAAATATTCTGCAGTAGCACTATCACAATCTTCTGATGAGTTATAGCTCCAAACAATGGTGACAAAAACACCTTCCAAGCCCTCCCCCCAAGAGCTGCTCTGTGTTTTTTGTATTACCTTGACATGCCTTTTCATGCTCTACCCTTCCCAGTTACACCCTACGCTTCTACACCAAACCGAGACTCTCCTTGGAGGCGCTCCACTGTCACAATCCTCCCCACATCCAGCTGATCTTCTTATACCCAGTTCCCTCTCACACACACCTCCAAGGTACTTGCACTGTTGATACCTTCCCCAGATACTCGTCTGGTCCCAAATTCAATTCTCTCACGCATCAACTTTGCTCCCTGCCAGCAAATGGCAAACCTTTCATGAGTGTTTCCAAGCTGCTGCTAATATTCCAAATTCAGTCCCCAAATTGGTTGTGTTGCTTGTAGCCCTCTCACTTCTTAACAGCCTCTTCAATGCTGCTACTCAACTGAAAAACTGACTTTCATACCTATTTAGTTGATTTCTGATGACTTTTATATATCATCTTATGTCTGAAAAGGGAATCTTTCCTTTTCAAATGTAACTTGAAGCTTGTTAGAGATGTGCTGTTTTACTGTGGGGGTATTTTAAAAACCAGTAGTCAGGACTGCCATCCACAAAGGATTTACTCAAAGAAGGTTTTAAACTGACTCATCACTTTTGCCTAAGCCAATTCCTTATTGAATTAAACTCAATTGACATAAGCCACTTAAATACCCACGTACCCTGAAGGTAAAGTCAGTTTAGGGAACTAAACCGGCTGAACCCTCCCCAAAGAGAGACAAATGAAATACTGCATAGGGATTTTTTTGCTAATTTGGTTTACTGCAAGGTTGGATAAGCACCAGTACCAGTGCAAGAGAGGGGTGAAACCATGCGGCTGGTGGGAAGGACACTGCTGCTTTTGGCACCAGCTAACCAGTAGCTCAAGGGTCCTGTATTGCGAAACCTTGCTGAGCATGCTCGCTGCTCTGCCAGGGCAGGCAGAGAGGTAGGAAAAAGTACCTAGAGCATGTTTTCTTTAGCTAGCTTCTTTCAACCAGAAACACGTTGAAGATTACTTAAAAGCTGCGATACTGGCTGGCTTTGCTGGTGAATGTGAACTGTCACATCTGCACCAGATAAGATACTCAGGAAATTCTATTTTTAACTGTAGGCAGAAAAGTATTAGTTTTACTTTGTTTCGCCAAAATATCAACTAAACACTTCTGTTTGGCTTCTCATACAACTTTACAAAGCTCTACCTTCCGGTAAACACCGTAATTATAAACCAACGTTACATTTAACAGACACCTCTGTGAAGTCCGTTAACAGGACTTTGCTATAGCAAAGTTGGTTGGTTTTTTTTAATTGCCCACAAGTCATTTGTTCTTACGTTTGCACAGTGCTGTCACTATATTTACATTCACTAAAAACACCAAGTTATCTCTCAAACTAAACTTATCACTAGAATCCAGGCCTAAATAAGAATTTTTTCTCCAGATAACAGAACTTAAAACCTAGCCCCAGCCTTGTGACATTTCAAATCTTGCATTCTCACATGTGCAGATTATAGATCCTGAAAAACAGACACTTCCCCATCACCACCTCCTTTAGAAGATACATTAATCTAAATAACCAATTTTCTTTTAACATGCTTGGCGCTGTTTAATGACAATAAATACAATCCTTATGCCTACACTGACTCAGATACATGCTGATTTATACATACAAGAAATAGTAAAGTACCTTCTCTAACAGTTTCAAGCACTGACAACATCCAACAGATCACGGTTTCTCAATTTCTAAAATCCAACAGCCAATACCATCTCACAGAACCCTTCAAGAAAAAGCCCTCCTAACATCTGCTATCGCATTGCATCAACACACTGAAGTCACAAGTGCTAATTTAGTCCATTCTAGTATGCATATAAATACAATAAGGCAGGTGTCTGCATTCCTTATCCAATTACTGAAAACACTTTCATTTAGAGGTAAAAACTACACACACAAAAACCATTCACCTTTAACAAAGGGTGAAGTGCAACAGCGGTTTTTTTGTGAATGAGGTTACCATGGCTCATTAGCTGTTTTGATGCTTTAACACAGATGCATTAGGTCTTGCAGTTTCGTGCTACTTAAGCTAGATTTTCAAAGCATACGTATTTAACCAGTAAAAAACAATTACATAAACCATTAATTCACTACTATTGTATTATAAGGAAAACCTTTCACCTTTAGGAAGAAACAGTGGATGCCTCCACCTGTACTTTCAGAGGCAGTGAAAAACTACTAAAAACATTTATAAGATGTAGCGCTCATTTTTAACAACACTGAATTACAAGAAAACATGAATGCTCCCTTCATACAGCATTTTCCCAAGGAACATAAATCTGACAAGAAATTAAAAACTACTTTTTAAAAACATTTAAATCATAGAACTAAGGGGGGTGGAAGCAGTAATTTAAACTTATTTACCATAAATCAGCTGATTAACTATTACTTGTTATCAGGCAAACAAAAGGCTCAGCTTGAAAAACATACCTAATACCAACTAACAATTCTAGTATGCTTGTGCCTCCATTCATAATTAATCATAAACATTTTCATGGAAGTTGCTCACTATATAAAGTTAAATATCTGCCTGTTTGAAGGCCACGATGAAAACAAAATATGAATGTCTCTCCCTCCTGAAAGGCAGAGAAGTAGATTTATCGCAACACATATATATATATACACATATATATATATATATATGTGTGCATGTGTGTGTGAAACTTTCACAAAAAATGTCAGAAGCAGCATGCCTTTAAAAAAAATTACCGAATTATTCTGAACAAGAGCTAAAGTACAAATATGTGCAGATCGTGCACGGAGGCTCAGGGCACCGCAGCCCCTTCTTAACACCATGTGCTGCAGCGTGTATTCCCCATCACATGCCAGGAGAGCAGTCGCACAGCTGCATAGCTTTCCCATCCATGCCCTGGCTGCATCCAGGCTTGACATTTGCACAGAAAATTCAAAACATCTGGATCTCAAGTATTACTTTATATGAAATGTTTTTAATATAAATTCTATCAAGTCCACTATTTACTGCTAACTTGAGGTAGTCAAATGATGCAACTGCAGTGACCGAGATGCCTCAAGTGACAGGGATAAATTGGATTTCTCCTTTGCTATGTTAAGAGAAACAACCAGACTGAAAAGCTCTCCAATTTCCAATGAAAGGATGGCTGCTCTGCCAATCGTTATGAGATATATTCAGCTATATATATTATATATAGGTCAAATGATATATCATGCAATGGAGGCAGTAAAAATAGATGGTCATAGACAATGGGAGTTCAAACAATAGCTGACTTAAATCAGTCAAAAAAACTGAATTGGATAATTTCACCTAGAGAGCTAAAGGAGTGGAAAAACTACTCCAACATTTAGTATCTCCTACTATTACAAATATATCATATTTCTGTTTTCAATTTCTGACTACCAGACACTATTATAAATCTACTAAACAAAAGAGCTCTGAAGTCTCCGGTATCATCTCTTTTTATGAACAGTAGTCAAACCGCTTCTTAAACACCTCTTCAACTGAATATATTCAGCTTCTCTTGCTCTCATGGGAGAGCATATTTTTCAGATCCACAGTGATTCAATTTTATTCTTTTTTTTTCTTTACAATCATCTCCAGCTCTTGTGAGCTTGGCACCAACAGCCTAGACAGCCAATTAATAAAATCACACCCAAATTAGTACTTCAGCAGTTCTGCTCCTCTAAACATTTTCAAAGCATCACTTCCAAAACCACATTTCTGTACTCTATAGGTTATATTTTGTGTTTTACATTAACAGTCTGCATCACAGTGAAATAAAGCATGTGATTTAAATCTGTCCAGTCATCCTAATGTTTTCAGAGGGCATATTAAAATAACGATCAACAGCCACTTTTTTCCTTCCCATTCCACAAGTAGCCTTAGTTCAAAACAAAATTGTGAGTTAACACAGTTGATAATCAAAATACAACAAAAAAGAACATGGAAAGTCTGAAAACACGTACAAACTTGAAGCAAACTTTCAAAAATGGCAGTGGTACTAACTATTCTGTTGCCTTCATCTTTCTGATGCTTTGGAATAGAAGCATTTGAATTCTAATACTGAATGACACTGATTGTGAGTCTTAGTCTATGGGTTTAAGCCAGGCTCGGAAAAATGCTATTTCTGAAAAATTTTTATTTAAATGTTTCTTCTGATTATCTCTGGGTTGCTGAGGAACGTCAACTAGACAGACACATTCCAATACTCTAGGAGATAGTCTCTTGCCTTGACAAAGAGGCCACTGACTTTCTAACCGTATCACACGCTGGCGTGCCAAAACATCCTTTGCCTCACTAGAGAGGGGCACATCTTCCAGCTTCGGCAAAAAACTTTAGAAGGGTTTGTGATCTGCTTCACTCCACAGCCCTCCCATGTGGCCTCAGAGTTGCTCCTCTACACATATCAAATAAGGCAAGAAAATGTATAAAGAAGGAGTTCGTCACTAAAAACTCTCAATACAAAACAAGAAGTAGTTAAGCAACTTAAGTCTGGAATTTTCTAGCTTTGAATATTTGACATGAATATTCTCTTGACTTAAGCTTCTTACTTGCAATCTCCTATTCCTTTATAAAACCAAACTGGGGAAAGAGAAATTATACTGGCACTTGGGTTTGAACACCCCGCTTTGCCACTTGCCATAACAGAGGAAACAATACAAGTAATAGACTATCTTTGTCCTACCCCACAGAGAGAAGACGAAAACTGGATAATACAGACATTTGCTATAAGCAAATAAATTACGAGAAACAGGAGTCCTGAAATAGTTCAGCAAAAACCAGAACCAGCCAGCACTTCTGGACTTTTCTGCCCATTACTTGAGCATTTCTACTCTGTACCCCTAATAACATAGATATCTGCCCAGTGACTTTCAAGCTGACTCCTTGTTTCAAGCCCATTTAGTCTTTGCTGCGTATTTCCAAACTCTACAATTCTGATTTTTCATCAGTTTCCTTGTTGGCATATCTTACACTTCCTGACCCATCCTCAAATTTCACCCACAGTTCCTACATTTTGCCTTCCAACTATCTTCCCCTCTTCACCTAGACCTTGCATGCATATTTTCTGACTCTGAAGACTCCTCATCTAAACTCAGTGCTCCTTCTTTCCCCCGCTCCCTTCCCAGCTCCCTGCACAGTAAAGAAAAGAGCTGACATCCTCACACCCTCAACCCTCACCAGACCGGTTTCTTCTTACCTGTTTTTCCCTGCCTTACTGGTTTTCAGTCCAGTTCCCCTACTTTTCTCTTCCCAGGCTTCAGGTGCCATCCTCCTTCTCCCTACCCTCAACTCCTGATTGCTTTGCCTACCGAAATTCCTTCCCCTCCGACCCCCATCAAATTCCAAGGCCAACCCCACTTGTTCCCACAGTCCTTGTCCCAACTCACCTCCTCTATGAGGCCAGGGTTTTTCTCCTGTGCTCAAATTAAGCAGCTTTTAGGTCTCCGAATTAAGATGATGATGAGGACACAGAACAGAAAAACTCCCTGAATTCAATTAACGTGCCAGTAGTCCAGCTTGCAGGAAGTTTCCGCAAATGCAGCCGCTAAAATCTAAATCTTTACCCAGGCCATACTAATTTTTCAATGCCTCCCAAACTGGCCCAAATGGATTATTTCTCCATGCAAAAACACTGCTACATCTTCCAACTTTAAAATCCTCACTCCAAAACAAGATGATTTAAATGTTCAAACAAACAAGACAACTCACATTAAGAAGCTGAAGGAAACACTCCCTCTTCCCTAGTGTTGTTCCAAAAAACAACACTGTATTTTAGCTGAAGTTTCCACATACAGCAAATCTAACAAGACTCAACAGTTTGGAAAACTTTTGCCAAACTCCAGTTTTGGCAAAGCTCTTATCACTTGAAAACACAGCCATGTAACAAACAGCAACAGTAATAAGATCCTTAGTGCCACGAGGATCATCAATATCAACCACATAGTCAGTCTTTTATAAGATCATTTACAATCCCCAGTTATTGACCAGAATCTCAATATGACAAGTACTGTGCAAACACAAGATAAAAAGGCAGTTTGCTGCCTTGAAGAACTTACAATCTATTAAGATAAAAGACAACGGCTACTGCCGATGAAAGCATGCACTGAATGGCTCCATTCTGAGATCTACAGGATCTACCAGACAACCATCCACAATCTATTAATTACACACAATCGACACAGATCAACATGGTATCTTCCCCAACCTAACCACTGATTTAATACCAAAGATAAGATGCTTCTCAAATGTGCTCATTTTATCACTCTTCCACTATTCTCCCTCTTTTTTCTTGATTTATTCTACCTTTTCTTACCATAGAAAATCACAAGGTATCTACTTCTGAGTCCTTTATCCCCTCTTCACTCGTTTACTTTGACTTGCCTCCCTTGCCCTCATCACCTTCTCCTTCCCAAAGTCCAAAATCCTTTATAGACCACATTTCTCCTCCTTCAACTTCTCTAACTAGTACTTCCTTCTCTTCTTGGCTTCAATGGGAACAACATTGGGAGTGGGAGATTTTTGGTTTGGGGGTTTTGGGTTTTGGTTTTTTTTTTAATAAAAATACTGGTTCAAATTAAATTCACCAATCAAACTACACAAAAGGCTGAGAAATCTCGGGGAAATGCTGGAAAGAAAAACAAACTACGAAGTTCCAGCTACAGGGAAAGCAAAGGCTATGGGCATGCTTATGAGCCTACTGGCCATAGGAAAGTTTGGAGGTGCTGATTCCCACCTCCGATTTTGCCCAGTTCCTCTTGGATAGGAATGAAACTACTCCCACACAGAAATGGGCGACTGATCTCTTGTCGCTCTATGCCAAACTCAAAATGCTACTCAAAAGTAGGTTATTCTGCCCTCCAGTTTTTCCAACCTCTTTCTGCAAAAATACAGCTTCAGTGCCATTTTCCTGCTGCTCTGACCTTTCTTTCCCAACCTTTGGCAGAACACAACTGACCTGATCCTTTCCTACTCGGCTGCTGCCCGCGGGAATCTGAATAACCGCAATGAAAACCAAAAAGACTGGTCAATTTCCACTACGCAGAACACCGCACGCGTCTCACTGCAACAGTAGCCTATTCTCAAGCAGAGATTAACTCTGCAATCATAAAACCAGCTCCTGCTCCTTGAATTCTGTAGAAACTGCTGATATGTGCTCGTGAAAAATTATGTCTTTTCTATTTGCCCTGATGTAAACGTCTCAATATCGCCTCTACAGTCTGCTTTTACCCAATGTGACAAAAAAAAAAAATATATATAATCTAAGTTCGAACATTGGTGCGAAATATTTTTAACAATACTATTTAAGTTGAACGGTAAGTGAATTTAAATAGTGTAATAAATGGCTAAGTCTTTCATTACTGCGTGTATGCAGGATATTCCAGAAGATGACACCACGTACCCCCTAAAATTTAACGGAAAGGATGATATGCAGAGAAGCCACAGACACATTATGTCACCAGTTGCCTTTAGAACAGCATATTACAAGCTAGCATTAGAACACACATACATGTTGTATGCTAACTAGTAGAAAAGTATGCTAGCTAAAGCTAAAGCCTACTAACAAATATTTAATGCCTCAGCAAAAAAATACATGCACGCATTAGTATGTCTAAATAATAAGACAAAAGATCTTCGTCTGGTAGGTAAATATTTGGGCTATTTAAACAGTTACGTATCATTGTGCAAGATGGCAGGAATCGCTCAAATTACTACAGTCTGTAAGCCAGGCTGTGCTTAAATCTTTCTGTGGCCTGCTTAACATTCCAGGCATACTTCTGGCAAGGTAGCTTTGGCTGAGGTTCAAACTGTCCTTGTCCAACTTTCACTTACTATAAAAACATTGTTTAATATAGAAAAGTATACACAAAGACATATGTTTCTTATTTCGCAGACACCTAGAATACTGACACTTGTGTTCACTAACTCCGCGTGGAAATTTTTAGGGGAACGCTTTCAAGCGAGGCGGTATTCACTGGGCAGCACGGGCTGCAGGGAGCCCACACTTCCACCGGTTTCAAGCTACGACGCTTCAACGCAAAACACACGATACATGCATATAATGCAATTCTACTGAAAAACATAAAACCTGCCTGCATGTATTCACCCTAATTAAAATGAAAAGGCCTAACTCGATCTTACCACGCAGCACCAGGTCCGAGAGACGGGCAAACGCTACCCCAAAACAACACAGCAGACGGGTAATTTGTAGCAGACCACGTATTTGTCAAATTAACTGCAGGAATTTACCGGTTTGCTTACCTCCACGCAGCGTTATCTTTTATGAGGAGGTAATCTACCAAATTACTTCAGCATGCCTCCAACCTGCTGCTGCCAATTAGTTCAGGTCGGCTAATAAATCAGGATGGCCCAAGCCATTCGGTTACGGTGGGGCCAGTACGGTGTTTGCGGAGCATGAACACGGGCAGTAGGTTCTCGTGCACCCCATCTCCCCACACAGAGACAACGCTTGCTCTGAGCACCCGCTACGGGCAAAAGAGCCTTAATTACTTTCTTTTAAAAAAAAAAAAAAATCTAATCTAAGATTAACGCTGGCGGCAAACTCGTCAGCTGTTGGGGTAAGGGCTCTGCCCCTCAGGACCCCGTCGGTGTGACAGGGCCCCCCTGCCCCGGCCCGCCTTCCCGCCTCGGGGCGAAGCGAGGCAAGGCGGAGCGGAGCGCTCCGCCGACAGCGGCACCGGCGGCCCCGCCGCCCACACCCTCCAAACGGCCACGGCCAGGGGAAGGAAAATGTCGCCGACGGCCCCGGCTCGGCCGCTGAGGGGTCGAGTGCGCCGAGAGAGGGGGACCGGGAGGCCTCGGACGGGAGAAGAGGCCTCGGACGGTCTCCCGACCCCCTCTCCGCGCCCTCGGCGGCTGGGCCGGCGTCCGGCGGAGTGGATCGGGCTCGGGCCCTCGTTCCCCCGGGATCTCCCTCGTTCGCCAGCGGCTCCCGCCCCTTACCTGTCCCGGGGGTCGATCCACGAGGTTTGCCGGGTGTTATGGTCGATGTAAAAGACTCGCCCGTCGAAGTCCCTCGCTTCCTCCCAACCGGCGGGCAGCGGTAGCTCCGAGCTTTCCCGGCCCCG
>VWZZ01001431.1:3402-21491 GCA_013399095.1 Psophia crepitans | reverse complement strand
CCAGACACGTCGGCTACGGAGAAAGGGCGAGAGACCTCCGGCCTGAGCCGGGGCCGGGGGAAGGTGGCAGCGGCTCCACCGGGATCCGTCCTGTCCCGCCCCGGGGCCTGTGCTCTGCCACGGCCCGCTGGGGACCGGGGGTTGCGTGAAAGACAAGGGGAGCCATGCCCAGCCCTCGCAGGGTCACGCATCCCGCGGTGCCCACCTGAAACACCTCGGGGGTGCTGAGCAGTCTGGATGTGGGGAAGGGACGGAGGTCCTCCACAGAGCCAGAAAAGATGACGGAAGAGAGGTGTTGAAGACCACACGAGTCACAGCGATCGTGCTGTATCAGTGCTTGGGTAACGGACGGTGGAAAATCATAGAATCATTAATGTTGGAAGAGACCTCAAGGATCATCCAGTCCAACCGTCCCCCCACCACCTATTACCCACTAAACCACGTCCCTAAGTACCACATCTAACCTTTCTTTAGACACCCGCAGGGACGGTGACCACCACCTCCTTGGGCAGCCTGTTCCAATGCCCAACCACCCTTTCCGAGAAGAAATTTTTCCTCATCTCCAACCTGAACCTCCCCTGGCGCAGCTTGCAGCCATTCCCCCTTGTCCTGTCACTAGTTATCTGCGAGAAGAGGCCGACCCCCAGCTCGCCACAACTTCCTTTCAGGTAGTTGTAGAGGGCAATAAGGTCTCCCCTCAGCCTCCTCCAGACTAAACAGTCCTGGGTCCTTCAGCTGTTCCTCATAAGACCTGTGCTCCAGACCCTTCACCAGCTTCATTGCACTTCTCTGGACACGCTCCAGGGAAGCCTGACATCTCAACCTGGTTCCTCAACCTCACCCAGTAGAGCAGAAAGCAGCTGGGTCTGATTTGACCTGAGCCTGCTGGAGACCACAACACAGAGTTCCAGCTACCAACTAGAATTAAATTCCCCGAAAATTAAAGTTGGCCTGTGGCACTCCGTGCCTTTCCAGGAGTCTGACTCCAACTAAACCTTTGAAAATCTGGAAATAAAGAGTTAAAGTAATGCAGGCTAAGGTTCTGAAAACTGGGTGAGGAGTTAGCAATATATTCTCAAGCAACCTTAACTCAGCCCCCTGAAATTGGCAATACCCTGCCAGGGATTATATTGCAATTCCAATTACGTTCCACTTGCATTCACTGTTTTAAGTTACAGCTCTATGAACATTAATTGCTGCAGTGTGGTTATAAACGCAGGAAATTAGAGGACATTTGCTCCTGACTTCTTAGGCCTTTCTCGCTCGCACTCTGCTATTCCCCATGCCCCCAAAACCATTAGTTATGAAAGACCAGAGCAGTGCCAGAGAGAATAGGACAGATTTGGCATTTTATGTGTGTTTCATAGGTTGTTTCAATAGTAGCAGACCAGAGTCTTGTTCCCAGGGCTGTTGTCAGCAGTGAGGTGTGATAGGAGAGTAATGTGTGGGTTTAGTCATGAAAGCAAAGCTGCGTATTAAGCTCTGAGGCCAACAGTGAACTAGATTAAAAGTGCAGTAAAGGTGTAAAATTTAGCAAATGTGAGGCTGTAGATCTGATCTTCAAAAGGACAAGAGCTTATGTGTGGATCAGCTCAGATCTCAGCAGAGGTTTTGCTTCAGTGAACACTGGGTGTTAGACTGTCTCGCGTGGTCCCGGGAGCTCAGCAGTATCTCCAGGAGCAAGGTGCTGCTTCTGTGTTACAGATGTTTTTGAGGCATATTTCAAAGAGGTAAGGCATGGTACAAACTCTCTGGTTTTCCGTGGTTGCTGTTTTTATTAAAGTACGTCTCCCATATTTTCAGAGGTTTTATTTAGCAGGGGTAGGCATTCTCAAATAGCTGAGGTCTACATTAACGACATTTTGGGACATTGGATTTTCATGTTTAAAAAAAAAAATCCTCCGTGCACCACGGCACAACTCTCCCTTCATTGCTTTTAACGTGGTTGCAGCAATTACCTTAGCACAATGTCTGCACAGCACAGCACCATGCCAAGACACTGGACTATTTCATAATACCTGGAAGCAGTAGAGCCAGGTTGCTATAATAATCCACCAAGACTAATTAACCCTGCTGAGGATACGTGCAGCATCGCCCTCCAACATGGGCTGGTTCTTCCTCATCAGTCCCCAGAGTCCTAAGAGAGGGGCAGGCTTCAGTGAAGAACCTACAGACAGAGGTTGCAGAAACAGTGTGGGACTGACCATGGAGGCAGCAAAAAAGATTTCAAGTAGGGGTGGGGAGCTTAACACATCAGTAGGCTAGAGGGGAAGTGACGGGACTGAATGTGGAACATTTCATTCAGCTCATAGTCCTTCGACTAAATTCTTGTCTTAAGTTTGGCAAATTGCTCCTGGTTAGAGCCAGAAAAAGACTTGGCTGGGCTGTGATTTCTCAGGCAGAATTATGATGCACATGTTCCATGTCAAACATGAGCTGTATGTCCAGTGTGGCCTGGATCTCATGGGTTCAGTATAAATGCAGTTGAGGATGCATATGCTGCTATGTAAAGGACAGGTGAAAGATTTTCACGTGCACTGTCACTGCTTCTGCAACTGATAGGTTACATCTCCCTAAATCTTGAACAAACATGAAGTTTGCAGGCTAAACATGAGAACATGTCCTAAAAAAACTACTCAGATTTAAAATTGTCCTAGACTTCAGTTTTAACTTTTAGGCTCTCTGTGTTTAGAAGAATCATTAGCTTCAGTGAGGAGCTGAAGCTTCTTAAATACTCATGAATAAAAGTGTTGAAAAACCTGATTCCAAGAATTCAGGCAGCTGTGCACAGAGCTACCTACAGTAACCAGTAGGAAATGATAGGGCTAGGTGGCCTCACGAGAATAGAAACTCCCTCTGTCTGCAGCATGCTTCTGCCAAGATGCCAGGCAGGAACTCTCAATTATTTTTGAGGCCAGAATGGTACCCTTCCTCGGATGTTACCTCACCCTTCTGCCTGTTCCTCAGGAGGAAATGAACAAAGCGTTCAGGAGCCAAGGATTATTTTTGAGTAACGTGAAAAGGCAAGAAGAGAAGAACCTGGAACAGTCACTGTAGTTTTCACGATGAAGCACTAATTTGCAGTGTGTTCTGTGCCATCCTTACCCTACAACGTAACCCTCTCGAGCCTGTCTCGCTGCTCCCTCCGTTTTCCCTCCTCTTCCATGTCTGTCATACTTCATTAGGGTAAAGGGAAAGAGAAGGATGGAGAACCTGGAGAACACAGCACCTCTCTGGTTCGGGTTGCAGACAGAATGTCTCTACCAAACAAAGACAACCTGCATAATATGGGACAGGTAATAACACTGTATGGAACGGGTAATAACATGGAAGACTTAGAAGAGGCTGAAGTCTGCCACAGGAAATTAAATGCTTGTGGCGCATATTTTAGTCAATCTGCACAAACGCCAATGTATCCTGTTTCATATAAAAGTATATCTATGCAAATTTACACCAGTCCCTTGACTCACATCTTTTCCATTTATACATAATACAGATCTCAATTCTCATGAATTTCACACACCTTCACTCCACACCTGTTTTCCTTTCCTTCCACTTTTTTCCACCCACAAACATTGCTCACACATTCACTCATTCCTCAGGCACACCTATTCCCATTAACTCAAACTTACATAAGTGTCTTTTCTTCATGCACCCTCCCTTGCCATCTTGAGTGCTTATAATCACAGGTTCTACCTACACATCTTCTCAGTTATATATGCTCTTATACCCCAGTCAATAACTGATATCACAACATTTTCCGTAGAAAATGTAAATAACATTTCCCGCCCTAGGTTGTAGATAACAAGTTCCAACTTTAGTACTGTCCACAGGAAAAGTCCTTAATTCTGCATAAAAATCTGAACCTCATTTTGGCACTCCCCTTCTTTCTCACAATGGCTGGGAAATGGCAGCCAGTCCGAACCGTTCTCTCATGGTGTATAACAACTCCAGCCTTATAACAACTTCTAGCTCTGAGCACTTATTTGCAATTTATTTCCCTGTTGCTCTATCTTCCAACCTGTGTGGGACCTTTATACGGCCCTCACCTAACTAAAAATTTTCACTTCTCTGTGACCATAGATGCCTTCCGCAATGGCAAAGTGAAGGCTCCTTCGTCATCACTGTCTTTCTGATGGCCAGCTATCCCACTCATCCTTTAAGCTGGGGCTTGCTACTTCTCCCATATCCAGCAGAATAAAAGGCTCATATGAGACTGCATTAGCTCTGTTCCTCCAGTTCTCTTCTGTTCACCACGCACACTCACACACACTGTACACATGTAAAAATAGAAATAGAAATGTAAAGACAAATTGGAGATAGATGCGCAAACATATACACGTACACATATCTCCAAACCAAATAAATCTCCACACTGCATATGACAACCTATGAGCTGGTTTAATTGCTTTACTGCTGAGAAGTCTGTCAGGGGAAGGCTCTTCTTGGGCTCCCATACAAGGATTTAAGCATCCTCCAGCATGGTGGAAACTGGGCTGGCTGCCCCGCTTTTTCAGCCACAGACTGCTGCGGTGTCTGAAGTTCTTTCAGAGGCTCACTGGGCAAAGGAGAGATCTTTGGGATCTTGGGTTTAAATATGTGAAACAAGGTGGGACATTGGCCCTTCTGTAAAGGTAGCAACTGAGATGGCACGTGAGGGGAGCTGGATGAGTGCCAGTCCCTGTGGATTACATAGGAATTTAGGGATGGCATAATAGGCAACATGGAGAGATAAGGCATGTGAGGAAGTATGAACAGTTACCCACTTCAGAGGAACGAAGAGTAGCAAACCCGCTACCCACGCTTGCCGTCAGCTGCCAAGAGCAGGGCTCTGGGAATACAGGGCCTGTAGATGATCATCCTCTGGCTCCGCTACAGGTGTGAAGGGTGCCAAGATGGAAAGCAGAAATCTAAAATCCCTGAGGGCTTTCAGAGTGGGAGACAGACGAGGGAGCTGTGTCTATGTACGTGTGAAGGAAGCAAGTCTTTCCCTCTACACACTCAGCAGTAATATACTCATCTTGAGGCAGAATATTTCCACATAGGAAATAGACTGAAAATCCCAAATCAGTGGGAAAAAAACAGAGAAGTCGTCTGAATCTAATATGAAGCATAAACAAAATATTTCATAAACAAGGGTATTTTATTATAAGGCATGCGTATAGGGGAAGATACATTCATTCTGCAGCAACAAGTCCATCTGAGAAAAGCAGTAGTATTCCTACAAGCCTTTTGTAGTCACTGGTATTTCCCCCTCTTGCTTCTTGTCTTCATAGTAATTCCAATTAAATGGACCATGGAAGGTCTGTAGTTACAGTCTTTGGGTCAGGAGTCCATATCCAGCCAAGGAAATAATAACGAGCTATTGTTTGGTGCTTCACTTCCTGGTAGGAAAATGGCATAAAGAGTTGCATTGCCATAGTGCATAGTATGCATAGATGGCACGTGAGGTCAAATGACGATGACAAACAGGACAGTACATCTGGGCACATGAAGAGAATAGTGACTCACAGTATTTTTAGTTCAAGTGTTAAAGGTGTGGTTTGCCTTTGAATGAATGGAAATCAAGTGCTTAGATATTCAGTGCAATGAAATGTATACACAAATTATGCCCATAAAACATTGAAATATGTATATAATGTGCTTTTATAACACACGTTTGAAATTCCATTGCATGCCAAAATCCTTCATTTATGACACTCACTTACTGCACAGTACATAGATGGAATTATCAAACACAAGATTTTAAAGAAGCCAAGGTATGTAGAAACAGTAAGATATGATACTCCTGTAGGCTTCACAGCTTAATAAGACTATGTTAGCTACAAACAGAAAAGTTACTAAATATACAGAAGTTAGATATTAAATAACTGGGGCAATAGATTTAAATATAGATCAATTCCTCTGAGCACACAGGCCAGCTTACAGCCAACTTTCACATCCCTTTCTAATCCTCCATTTCATGGCACCTACTCATTTGTCTCTAAAAGGCCTGGGATAAAGGCAATGTGAATTTTTCTTTATCATTCCTAATACGTTTCACTCTACTTATCAGCTGTCAGTAGTATTTGCTTAGAACAATGTAAGCGCTCATACTCAGGAAATCCCACTGACCACGTTCAGCTGGAAAAATTCCATCCTTCGTGCTACACCCCAGCTTGCCAACCATTTAAATTCCCAGATTCAGCATTTTATCTATCAAAAGAATTTAGAATGTTTATAATTATGAGAAGATTTTTAAAAAACATTTTCACAGAGGCGCAAGAAATTTTTCATGTGTCTTCCTGTGGTACATTCTGTCCCAGTCAGCTTTCGAGTCTGAAGCTCATCGTGAAGTGCTGTGCATGAATTGCACAACATTTAAAATTTTAGATTTTTTAAATTCTCTGTAGGGATCTGATGAGTCATCAAGCTAATTCAGTCGATATAAAACTCCTGCTCTAACATCCCACTGCAGGACTTGAGAGGGTAGGGGGTGCTTGCTTGACAGTCGCCTCTCTCTCGTCTCTGTCTTCACCATGAATACTCACCCACTTATTCTATTTGCAAACTTAAGCCTATTTCACTTAAGTGCTTTCCCAGACAACTATAAATAGGCTCTTGGAAGTGGTAATTAAGTCAGGACCACATTCACTCGCAGGAATTTTACAGCTTCTCCTGGCAGTTGCACATTGTTTTTTCCTCCTCCATCCAGATCTTTGCAATTGGCCACAGAGGACCTGGAACGCTTTAATGGTTCAAACCATTTGCAGTATGATTGTACACTGGCACGTTATTATTCCTTTTGCCATGTTATTCATGCTGCTATTAATTTTTGTTGAAAAAAAAGTAACGTTGAGAAACAGATTCAGTCTGAGCTCAGACTTGTCATGTGCCCAAAACGAAATGGGATGGTGGAAGAGAGAGTGGAACTGACCTAGGGGACCCAAAGGCTGGAGGACGAGATGGTGGCTGCTAGGGAGAACCTGTGGAGATGCAGGCAGAGACAACTGTGAACTCCGGCATACAAAAATATCTTCCAACTGACAGGTTGTAATTTAAGGCTTATTGTACTGCATTTGCCCCATGTTACACTAACTTCAGTGACAGCAGTGACAATTTTGTGTTACTTGTGTCACTGTAACAACTTGCTGTAAGGCAACTCCTCTAAAACAATTTTGTTGAAGTTAGCTTGATTTTTTTCAAATGCTAGTTAACTTTAACTTGGAGGAAAAAAAGTTATCTTCCCAAGTTTTTTTCCACTTTAAAGTAAGGGAGAGTTACTTGTTCTGTTAGATTTTACAAAGAAACCTGTCACGCCAGCATGCTTTTATACAGGCGGTGACCACAGCCCACCGCATTTCAGCCCCAACAAGACACGGCTTCTTGCCTCCCGGCCTCAGAGCCAGCGCTCGTGCTGTGCCACCCCAGGGCGAGGGGGCCCCCTCCCCGCCGTGGTGCTGCGTACCGCCCGGGCAGGGTGCTCGGTGGAAGGCCTGAAGCCTGGTATGTGTCTTGTGTCGATTTGAAAGACACTGAATGTATTCACTGTCCTGCATAAAGCTTTTAAAAAACAGAAATAGAGAACTTTCTAGATAAATTACCATATATAGGCTTTCTGCAGGATCCCCCAGCGCACTCGCTCAGTGACTCCCAATTACTTCAACACACTGTAGTGCTTGTTCTCACATTGACATCACTGGAGAGATATTTATTCCAACACAAGATGTTTGCTGTGCAGAATATGCCCGATTTTGTCTTACAAAAGCACATTATTACACTTCATTTTTCATTTTCATCCACAGATGCATTGTCTGTGGTATCGCGCACTCTGAGGGAAAGAAACAACACAAAACAACCCCCCGCAACCTCCTTTTTATTCCCATCTAGAGAAACATGCCGGTTCACTCGCGTTTCAGTTCAGCAATATGAGAATAACACTGGCAAGGCGTGTTGTGATTCAGATGCTTGAAACACGCTGTAAAACCTCTGTAACACGAGAATGATTCTATCAAGTCAAACCAAAGTCCGTGCAGCCCGGTGCTGTGTTTCTAACGGTGGCCACCACCAGCTGCCCGGAGGAGTATAAGAACAAATCAGACATATAGTGACATTTTTCAGGAACCGTCTTCTGATCTCCAGCAAATTCCATCTCAGGATGTTCTGGCTTAGAGCTGCTATCCTTGTATTCAACAGCTCCCAAGGGATTTTCTTTATTGAATTCATCGAATTGTTTAAACATCCTCAATATATATGGCAAAGATCTTTATCTATGCACTTTGAGAAGTATTACCTTTTGTTTTGAACCTTCATGCTATCACCAGTTGATGCCTCCTATCTGTTGTGCTAAAGGAAACTGTGATTATTGTCTGTCTTTTCTATGCAGATGCATCATAACCCCCCTCCATCCTTGCCATGACGTGGTTTTTGCAATCTTCCCAGACTTACGGAGGAAGAAATCTTTATTTCACTTGACTTGGACTGAAGTGATCATTGCCCCTCATTCACCATGATGACTGACCAACAAATTAGAAAACAGGTTTGGATAATAGTCCCCACTAGTCTGTCCTTCCTGAAATGAAGGCAAAAGTACAATTAAATGGTTTATTTTGGCCTTTGGTGTGTATTTCACGTACAGTGGATGTGCATGGAAGTGCTGAGTCTCAGAACGCCCAAAGGCTATACCAGTTCAAAAAAGCACAATTCCTTACAGAATACCCCAGCAAGGCCAGAGCAGAAAAACACTGCCACAGTGCTATTATATTAATGTTATAGGAGCATTGCATTCATAGCCAGAATAGTTCCTCTTATATAGCAGTCACTGATACTTGTTCAGGGATATTTTCTTTTTTTGTTAGATTTTGTTGGGTTTTTAAAAAATTTATTCTGGACAGCACTGCCAGCCCAGCTGGATGGATACTGTTCTTTTAAGCCAACACCATGCTCAGAAATCAGGTCAGTATTTTATACTGGTGTAACAGATCATTGCTAGATGTGGGATATACGCAAAGAATTTCTAATTTCTTTAATGTCCAATGTTCAGAACAGCAAAACAAAAATAAGCAAAATTAGTTTGATGCTTGTCCTTTGTCATTTTTGTCTGCTGTCATCCTTTAGTGAACATTGTCCCACCCAAACTACCTAGACAAATTACGTAGGCAGAAGATTTCTGTGTGCTCTGAGAGGTTTTAAAGTTCAGATATCCACAAGTTCTTGTGAAGTTTACATTAACGTTTACATTTAAACTGACCTCCAGAGAGTATTTTTTAAATATGGTTGGATTAATATTCTCAGTGGATCACATATAATGTTAAGAAAAGTTTAAATGATCTTTTTGTCCGCTTAGACTTTTTTCCAGCATTTAAAAACTTGTAATTGGAATTTAAAATTTAATTCTAAGATCTCTCATCCCTTTAAAATCAAACTTGTAAAATTAAGGCTCTTTTCCTATATTTTACCTTTACTACAAGAAAATCTGCAAGTTTCTGTAATGGCTGTAAAAAATGCATTGCATATACCATGTACTTGGTATAGCAGTAATACAGACTAATCTGGCACAAAGTTAAAAGTTGAGGATTTTATTCATTATTTGATCCAATACCTCATCCTTATGTCAAGACCATAAGGCCTTCTGTATCTTTAGAACAGTTTGATGCTGGGGAGATCCATGCTGAGTTATTCCTTGTTTCATGCCAATATAACGCTGAAGATCTGGTCCAGCACCAAGCAGAGAGTTTCTCTTTCATACCCCTCTGAGAAAGCAAAGGTATTTTCCTCTCAATTTACTCTACAGGAATGTAGGCATCTTGCTTTGGAAGCTCTGGATTTTTAGGTCCAAGTTAAACACTTTGAATTGTGTGAAGAAGATAATGAATCATAGAATATCCTGAGTTGGAGGGGACCCATGAGGATCATCGAGTCCAACTCATGAAGATACCACCCTTTCTTAATATCTGTTATAAATGGCTGCCCATCAGCACAAAAAAACGAAGAATTTTGTGGCAAAGGCAGGGCCGCAACCCAGTTCTCCAGGGCGAGAGGCAGCTGATTTAATCACCGGACTTTGCCTTTGTGCGGTGTCTTGCCTCATGCACTAAACACTTCCAGCTTTTGGCATGCAAGAGTGAAAAATGCAAGTTCTGTCAAAACCAAAGTTGAAAGGCATAAAGCGACACTGAGTGTGCAGCTGAAGAGATCTTCCTGGATGACCAGTGCCACCAGTCCAAAGGCCACGAGTGTTTCCTGCACAAGCTCTGACATTGGGATTGCCAGAGGGAAATTTCCGTGGGGGAAAGTTGAGGGACTGCAGCTTTTTCCTTTTAGCAGTTGCCAGTATCCTGCAGACATCCAGTCGAAAGATGGGAAGGGGACCGCCATGCCCAGCTTCCATGCCTGGCTGTCCTAAAAAGGTGAGCTGCCTAGTGAAGTATTCCTTGGATGGTAAGTCTCAGAAACAACTTCTGCAAATCACTGACATGACTGGGGGAAAACACTGCAGGCCATTACATGTTTCATAGAACTGTATCAACACAAAAACCCAAACCAAAACCCAAGCAGTATGTACAATGTGCCTTAAGTCTAGTGGGACATAATTTTAATCAATACCTGAATTGAAGATTATGGATTAGACTGATTTAATTTCATTTTCAGATCTGACAGAATAATAGGGAGGTCACACAGGAGGAAAAAAAAAAAGAAATATAGAAAGCATTAATTTACAGTGCTGTTCAGAATGTGATAATTGTGTGCATGAAAGATACGTTAGTCCATTGGATTCTCCTGTTGCCATTCAATTGGCATACATTATTAGCATACAGTTTTCTATAACCACTACCTCTGCTGAAGCTTTAGTCAGCATGTTTAGGATATCCTATATTCTGCTGTGAGAATAAAGGAAAGTCTACAAAATAAGCGATGGCCATTTCAGGTGGCATTCTCTTTTCCGTTGTGAGATTCCTGACTGTGGCTTCGTTTGCCATGGCTGTCAACATTATGATGAAGTTTTAGGACTGCACTGTACAAAATATGCCCCTTGAAGCATGCTTTAGTGTGCTTTAGAAATAGTAGAAATTCACTTTTGGCTGGAAAAACTTTTAAATGACATTTTTCTTTCCGCAGATGTTATTCCAATGCATTTTTTTTTCCTACGAGACAGACTGTATATGAACTAGGTTAATAGCAGCTAATTTTCCTAATATCATGACCCTTTGGGAGTATCATTTTACTAGAAGTAAAATGGCATATAATCCTCCCCCCCATCACCACCATTATTTATTACTACCCTGTGAATAGATCCTGCAACTTGGTTTTACTAACAAAAGATATGACTGCATATTTGGTAGTAACTCTTTCGATATCAAGGCAAAAAGCCACAAGATTAGAATCATATTTTCTCAAAAACTCTTTCTAACAATAGATATAATTCACACCAAAGAACATCTTGCTAAGAATAGATGGAATTATTGTGTAAAAATGCTTCATGCACAATGGAAAAAATTCCAATAATTTTGGCTGGGAGGCTACAACAATTTGTGACCAAAAAAAAGCAAACCCTGATGCTGTCACAAGCACAGAAAAATGTTTTAGCTCTGCTGGGGTGCTTCTTGATTGCTCACCCCCAGAGGAGCATTTCACACTCTCTTCGAAGAACTTAACCTTTTTAAAAATTTGCCACTTTTAGGTAGTTGTCTATTTCCTGCATTAAAAATGCAGCTGTGACTGCCATATGTGAACAAAAATTGACATTACTTTTTCTTTGAATCATTGCTTTTTGCATACGTATCATCCCAGTGTAACTTGCCTGGAAGAGGAGGAATGCTTCAGTAATATCTTCAAAGCTACCCCACTAATCCTCAAAACACAATTTGATGATATCTGCACAAAGTCTGACTGCAGTCAAGCTGCCAGTGTGCTCTGTCTATTACATGAACACTGTACCACACTTCCCTCATACACATCTGTCCTGGCTTTTCAAGCTCCTTCTTCAGCAGAACAGGACCTTACCATTCTTAAACACTAGCCTGTAATTACCATAATTAGCAACAGCAGTTTCTTCTTTCTCATTTTTAGCATCCCCCTTATACCTGGGAGAAAAAAGCTCGGTGTATTTAGTTTAGAGCTATGCTGTGATTTTCAAGGGCGACATAATCACATCATCCCATTGCAGTTACCATGAGAAAGGACAGTCTGTTGTTATAGTCAACATGCATGAACCGGGCATGTTTCACATCACCTGAACATGTGACTTGAACAAATCTCTCCTTGACACCGCTGTTTCATCCTAACCAAAGTGAATAGGTGTGCTGGTTTTGGCTGGGATAGAGTTAATTTTCTTTACTGTAGCTGGTACGGGGCTGTGCTATGGGTTTGTGCCGAACACAGCGTTGCTGACACAGGGATGCTTTCGTTCCTGCTGAGCAGCGCTCACACAGAGCCAAGGTCTTTGCTGCTTCTCACCCCACCCCACCAGTGAGGAGGCTGGGGGTGCACAAGGAGCTGCGTGGGGGCACTGCCGGCACAGCTGACCCCAAGTGACCAGAGGGATATTCTGTACCATATGGCATCATGCTCGGCATATAAGGGGCTAGGAGGAGAAGATGTTCATAGTGACAGCGTTTGTCTTCCCAAGGAACCATTACATGTGACGGAGCCCTGCTTTCCTAGGGATGGCTGAACCCCTGCCTGCCATGGGGAGTGGGGGATGTATTCCTTGTCTTGCTCTGCTTGTGTGTGCAGCTTTTGCTTTGCCTATTAAACTGCCTGTATCTCAGCCCACGAGTTTTCTCACCTTTACTCTTCTGATTCTCTCCCCCATCCTGCCAGAGGAGTTGAGCGAGTGGTTTGCGTGGGGCTTGGCTGCCGGCTGGCATCGAACCATGACAATAGGCTCATCTCCAGCTCCAGCGATACCACGCTGAATGAAGCACCTGCGAGCAAGAGCCTGCTACCCACTCCACGCAGAAAGGCAATGATGTGCCTCTCTTCCTGTTGCCTTGTGCCCCCGCAAGTGAGGTGAGGAATCGAAAGGGCAGGCAGCTCTGTCGGGGTTGTGAGAGCGGGACCCACCCTGCAAGTCACCGACCCAGCAGTCTGGCTGTGGGGCAGCACTGGACACCGTCCAGCTGGGTGAATCTCAGTCTCAGCAGGTACTTGGTGGGTTGAAAAGCAGGGAGGCCTGATTTTGGTTTAGTCAACCTTTCCTCTGCCAAATGTCTCTGTGTACCCTGTTTAAAGAAATTTAAAACCTACTGTAGAAGAAAGGGTAACTTTTATTAATACATTCTCTTTTAGAAGTGTTTTAATTAAATACTTTCTTAATTTAATTTTGGACTTGTATACCCATGAATTTGAAATGATCTAATGAAATCTGTTCCTGGCAGTTCGAACAAAATGCGTAGGTTTGAGTGTAGACAGCACCAGGGCACCAGAAGTCCTGCTATGTTACACAGCTGATAGGAAGGTTAAGTTTAAAGCTCTCCAGAGGGAACAGCTTCAGAAGATAGCTTAATTCCCTTTTCCCACAGAGCACTGGAGTTTTTTCCATGCAAATTTCTTGGTCTTCAACATCTTCTATCATCCTGTGTGAAAAGCTCTCCTGCATTTCAAAATCTTTTACAAGAGTCATGTCTGGAAGCCAAATTTTCCTCCGTTAGTTTGCGGCTTCAACCCTCATTTCCCATATTAGCCACAAAATGCAGAACCGCCTCTTTAAAAAGAAAAAAAAAAGTCAGTGAGTGTAGCTTGCAGTGATTTTTTTATGTTCTTTCACATTTTCCTGCCACACTTCCTTTATTTTTTGTCTGTCATTAGGTTAATTGTAATTTCATCTGGCTCAGGCATCTGCCATTTTGTTGATCTTTTCTGTGAGATGCATACCAGTGGCACTGCATAAGTAGCAGTACAAGTGTGTTTATGTTAATAACAACAAGCATACAGGGAATTGTTCTAGGTCAGGTGCTATCTTACAGAATCCCATTAAAAGAACAGATTGCCACTGAACGGTGAACACCTGTTTTTTACATTCTTTAGTAAATGACTAATGTTTATGTACAAAGAGAAGGTGACCTCAATTGCAAGCTGCAGCAGCCGGCAATGACATTGCCAAATCCTTGCAAATGTTAGCCAGTTAGCAAAAACAACGGTTTTCTTTTTGTGACTTCCAACCGTCAGCTTTATTTGTTCACAGCTAACTCAAATATTACCTACACATACATGATCACAGGCCAAAGAGCTTCCTGCAAGCGGCTGCTGGCACCAACTGTGCCCTGTTGATCGATAGCTAAGGTGGCGTGATCACAGGCTTTATCTGGGCACAAGGCTTCACAGGTTATCGGAGAAAGAGAAGAAAGATCCTGTATGTAAGCAACGGGAAGCCGTACAGGGTCCCCAGAGAAGGAGCAAGCCCAATTTCCTGCCTGGCTGGGATGGAGGGCAGGCGGAAAGGAGGAGGAAAGGAGATACTTCCATTGTTTACAACAGAATAGAAATTCCAGCGCGCAGAGAAGGAGAGGCAGAGGCCTGAAAAGACGTAATGACATTCCTCCTGCCTCACGTGTTCACCTCCAACTGGTGTTTGAGAAACATTTCCATAAATACCTTCCATGAGGAGAAGGTGAAAGGATTCCTAATCTTCCCACAAAACATGCACAGAACATGAACATCTGAACAACACACATTTCTAGACGTGAAAATCAAGGCAGTGCGCTACATTATATTCAACAGGCACCTCTAGTTTGGAGGGAAACAGATTTTCCATATTCCTACCCAAGCGATGCCAGAGGCAGAGATAGTGGTATGATTCACAAACCACAGCCTCCAGTTTGCCAGCTCATGGCACCACAGATTAAAAGCCAGCACAGTAAGTAATTTTTTACTGAAGTAAAAACCAACGCATTCATTATTATCATTATATATATGCCGATTAAAATTAACTCTATATTAATTACTAATATTTATTGTAGGGTTTTATTTCCTGGTTGTAAGAAAACAAAAATTTTTGAACGTGTTTGCAATATTTGCCACAGTCCTACAAATCATTCAATAAGAACTTTACTCATTCACATCCATGAAGCTGCTCACTCACATGGCATATGCATTTTGGTTACCAATCTGTATTTGAAAATTATGAGCAAAGAATAGAATTTCTACCTATTTCATGGTTCTGTCTGTTGTTTTAATTCAGAATTTTGTATTGCATGTTTTGTCATCTTTCATATCGTTGTATTTACTGATAGCCGTCTATATATGTCTAACATCTTTTCCCAGAATTAATGTTACTTTAAGCTCTTTCTTTCCATCTCAATCTATTTTGGAACACAGACCAAGCCTGAAATTAAATTTTCAGCCAGAAAATATGTTTATGACACTAGGCAGGGCACAACACATACCTACGTACATGCAAACACTCCCTCTTGCTGCACAAAATTGCAATTTCTTTCCAGCTTTGTAGATCTTCGTAAATTTATGGGTAATGCTTATCCAAATGAGATCTGTCATGAGAACATGAGTTAAATTAGGTGTAGCAACATTCATGTTTTGGGCAGTGCTAGTCTTGCATAGCCTTCTGTCTTCCATCTTGTATTACCTATCAATGTTACCTACTAAGGAATTTCCCTTTTCCACCGCAGTTGAATTTTCAGGTTTTCATTTAGGTAAAAACCTGAAAGCTGGAATGGGAGGGAACTTAAAAGATTTAGGTGACCAATACTGACTTGCAGTCAAAGAAAAAGAAAAACTTGTGGTCAAAAGCAGTTGAGGACCAATTAGCCTTAAATATTATGAAAAAACCCAGCCCAAATAGTGTGTGAGTACAGTGCCTCACGCAGCGAGCCAGCTTCCTTAAACCAACCTGGAACGACACCAACTCAAGTAGCACGTGTTTATAAACGGTAGAGCAAAGGGCAACTCATTAGCTGTCTTTGATAGTGCTAAGATTTTTGCACCATTGTGTTCTCTTAGTTTTCTAATATCTAATTATATAAATCCTTCTGAATGTTTATCATCCACTTCAAAGTGGATGTCATACTCTGCTATCCATATACCTTAATGATAGATTTAAAAGTAGAGAGAATATTAAAAATCAGGTGCTTCCTACCTGGTCAAGGCTCTTTCTAGTTGTGCCTTTGAAAGAACCACAAGTTATTTTTAAATCAAAAGCATTTCTTTTTTTCCTCTTTCCATAAATTCTCCAAAGGAAGGAAGTCTTTACCAGAAGGCTCCTCAGGTTGCTTTTCTTTTACTGGCATAAGAAATGTCATTTGATGGTTTGTCTTGAAACTGAATCCAAACATCTCATCACTGCCTTTCCAGGACCTCTTCCAGATTAACTTCATCAGACAGATTAAAATGCGAACAACCTGAAACATTCGTATGAGTTTGGCATATGATACACAGTGTGTTTCTAAGGACACGTTTTTTGTAATGCCTGATCTCCTGAACTGTCAGAGATGTGGCAGTGCTGTGGAGGGGAGATTATCAAACGTCAAGTACCAGGAAAATTAAACAGAGAAACGGGAAAAGACTCTCAGGCAGTAGGAAACTGAGGTCTTCAGAAGACAAAGATTGTCTTTCTGACTTAAAAACTGAAAAAGAAAAAAATCCTTGACAATAATTGTGATTATTTCTGCCACAGTAGTGTAATTTAGGAATAACTAAAAAAAAGAGTTGCTGTAAAACAAACATATCCTTTGTAGCTACATCAATAAATTATTATGCAAGTGACTGTCTCAGCCCAGGCTGAGGTAGACAGAGTGGGCTACCACGTTGCCATATTCAACTGCAGTTTCCAGGAGAACTACAACAGCACTAGGGTATGGTGCTGTTCCTGTACTAGACCCATGCTTTTAAGCTTCACTCTCAGTGTAACAAAGTAGAATGACCCTTGGAAACGTTACATGTAAATTTATTTCTGCCCTGTAATACACACATAGCAGCAACTTCTCTTGTAATATGGGAACATACGTTTTTTCAAGGAAAGCTAAAATCCTTTTACCACACCGCAGTAGCATCACGCAATGCGGGACCAGAGCAAGCACCCGGGGCGGGCGCCAGCTCCGTGCAGCGTGCCAGCACTGCATGGCTCCGCAAGCCCCGTGGCCTCAGTCCTGTATAAATGGAGTCAGATGAATTTCTGAAATTGATATTTTAGAAGTGCTAGAACTTCAAAGTCAGTAGAATAGGACAAAATGTATTGAAATTTCAGAAAAAAATGGGCATTCTTTATTCCCATTCCTGCAAATTCTAAATTTGAGCTCAAGAAATACTTTGTGAACATTGATAGTAAAAGACATCCTTGTGCTCAAAGAAAAAAAAAAAGCCTCGTTTGTTGCATTATACATAATTTAAAAAAAAACACCAAAACCTTTATTGAATGAACACAACTAATATACCTTGCACCACACGCAGCAAAAATTCAATGAAACTACAAAAGGAATGGGGGGGGGGAAGGTATTAATTAAATTACTGGAATTATAAGGAAAAGGGCTAAAGGGATGCAGAGGGTTTATCACATCTGTTCTGCATCAAAACAAGCTCTCCAGAGCCTTGCCACACGTTTCCTGGGAAACGTTTATGAAAGCTGCTCTTGGACACCTCCGCGGCTGCACACTTACACACGTCTTCCCCACGGGTGTGCTATGAGGGCTTACAGCAAATCACCTTAAATACCTACTCCATCTCCACAGGTGGAGTGGTCACCCCTCGTGGCGTTGGACAGTGGACAGAGGTGGCCTTCCGAGGAGAACGACTTGGGGCAGGACTTCCAGACGAAGCTCTCTGTGAATGTGCCTACCCGGGTGTGGGTGGCCCGAAGAAAGAGCTACTTTCCTTCCCGCCTGGGCCGTACTGGTCTGCCAGGCCCGAACAGGGAGAAAGAAACCACCACAGAGGCATTTATTTGCTCTCCGCGGCCCGTGCTGCAGGGTTAGTGCTGTGTTAAGCTGCCTGCCACGGGTGTGGATGGGAACGGTTATATACACCTTCTTCTTTCTGACGGCCTTCCTCGCCAGGGTGTGGGGGAAGGGGTGCGGAGGGCACTGCGGCGCTGCGGGGGCAATGCCGGCGTTTGGCGGCAGGCCGGGGCTGCTGCTTCCTACCGCCCCCCTCGCCGCCGG
>VWZZ01001430.1:447722-461412 GCA_013399095.1 Psophia crepitans | reverse complement strand
ACCTCTTTATTCTTCAGGACCGCGAAACATAATAATATAAATGTAATAATTTAAAAGTTATGAAGGAATACAGGACTGTAAGTACGTAAGATGCTTCTCAATTCAAATGTACATAAAGACGTACAGCTGAGTGACTTGGCATGCCTAACATACACTAGCATTCGGAGAGTAAGAAAAAGAGGAAGACCACCAATCAGTACGATATGGTTCGTCAGCCACAGTCCAACAGTTCAGGTGCAGAATCACAATACAGGCTTTTCACAAACTGCTTCAGTCTAATAACATTTTCATGAGCTATGGAAAAAGGAAAGCAGTGTTGTAAAATAAAAAGTTTTTAAAAGCTGTCAGGATATGCCTAGTCTTTAAAATTTTTAAACATAAATATATATTGGATCCCCAGATTCTGTAGGAGTTCAGGTAGCTCTATTTGTCAGGAATATTGGTTCTAATTAGTATTTGGAAAGGAGATCAAAGCTTTCCCTTTCAAATGTCATTTCAATCATATTTTCTATCTGCTCTTAGTGAGACAATGTTCTTCAGAATAAACTCTGTACAGGGTCATATCTAAAAAACTTGCAGAAATAGCAGCTACTGCAGAGTTCACTTAATAAATAGGATACCACTCACACTACAAATGATTTCAAGTTTACTCTTTCGTTTTCCACTTCTGAAAACTGACATTATTTGCAAACCTCATCTGCCAGAGAGCCTGTCTGTGTCTCTTTTCATACAACAGTATTTGTCATGATCACAAGATTTTCAGTTGGAAAAAAACCCTCAAGTCTTTGTGACAAATAACAGGATATTTCATGTGAAAAATCTTTTGCAAATCACTTTCTTCCTAGATCTGATGACTCACAGGACACAACACAAAACCCTTTTACCAAGCATAATGGACAGACCAAATGGAGAAAAGCAACTTTGAAAAAGTGTAAAATAAATGTTTTCATTAAGATATACTCCGTTATCTGCTCCTCAGCAGTAGTGCAGTACTACACAATAGTATAACCTCCAAATATCATCCAATACAAACTCAGTATATTTTCTAACTCACCAATCTCTTTTCCCAAGTAACAAGTAATAGGATGAGAGAAACGACCTCAAGTTGTGCCAGGAGAAGTTTAGATTGGATATTAGGAAAAATTTCTTCACTGAAATGGTTGTCAAGCATTGGAACAGGCTGCCCAGAGCAGTGGTTAAGTCAGTGTCCCTGGAGGTATTTAAAGGATGTGTAGATGTGGTGCTTAGGGACATGGTTTAGTGGTGAACTTGGCAGTGCTAGGTTAATGATTGGATTTGATGATCTTAAAGGTCTTTTCCAACCTAAATGATTCTATGATTCTATAACTTTTCAAGCCTGTCCCTCAAACGTTATACATGTACCATCCCTGACCAGAGGCAACAAAATGAGGAAAAAAATTATATTAACTAAAAACAAAACCACAAATAACTTTTCACCCTCATCTCAGCTAATTCTGCCTTCCAAGTACTACAAAGATCTGTAAGACGTGACTGAAGTGGTCATCCCTTTCAGAGGACACTTCTCTCAAACTCCCAGCCCTTGCGAGATCAGAGAAAAGGAGTTTCTTCCTTTCTTTTCACTTAAAATTTCCTCCTCACCACTCTTTCTCTTCCACTGAGCAGCACTACAATCAACTTTCATCCTAGTATCTGTCTAGGTCCAACATCTATCATCTATTTGCTGAATTTCCAAACAAATCTCTCTGAACATCCTCTCATGTCATACTTCATGCTCACAATTTCTCCATAAACATTACTTCATGCTCCTACTATCTCTCTTTTAATACCATGATAAAAATGGAGGCCTTATGCACCATGGTGACATACCCATTTTATTTTCTGTTACACCTGATTTCATCAGCAATCATTTGTTGCCCACACCAGCTTTGCTGGTGATTTGACCTCACCAATAAATTTTCTTTCAAACCCAGAAGAATTAGAATTTTGACTCTTTTGAGCTGTGTGATGGAATTATGGCAATAATATCAAAACCACGTGAAAGCACCCACAAGAGTAAACCAATGAAATTTTAAGTTTTGGATGCTTTTTATCTTCATTGCAAAAGAAAAGGTAATGAACGACACAATGTGGCACAGAGAAATTAAAATATCAAGAAGCCACTACATGGCTTTCCGTGAGTCATTTTACAAAGGATATGTTGCAAGGTTTCAGAGATCTTATTAGCAGTAGTATGCCTGTTTATGAATAGTGACACCATAAGCCATTCATTAGTTTCAATATTAAGAGGATATGAGATCAAATTAGCTATAAACTTACTCAGACTGCAAAATTCTGCTAGCAATTTTGTATTAATTCGTTCCAAGCACTATCTTTCACAGCTTTACAAAGAAATGATCTTTCTTAGTTCCATTAAAGCATACTTACTGAGTGATGGGCTCCACAGCATGAAAAATTTAACCGATTGAGTGAGTTCACATTCCTAAATATTGATTTCCCTTGACTTTGAAAACATGATGACATCTGTGTGCAGACATTTCCAGCTTTGTAATGTTTAAAGTAGCCCTACTGGAAAAGGAAAGATAAAACCCTGCAATGTCACATCCCTGTCACTGCTTTGTTACTGTCTTGCCAGCAATGTTGAGGGAGGTGATCCTTCCTCTCTATTTAGTACAGGTGAAGTGACACATTGGGTCCAGTTCCAGGCTCCCCAGTACACAAGAGAGATGGATATACTGGAGAGAGTTCAGTGAAGGGCCAGGAAGATGATTAAGGGACTGGAACATCTCTGCTACATGGAAAGGCTGAGAGAGCTGGAACTGTTCAGCCTGGATAAGAGAAGGTTTAGGTGGGACCTTACCAGTGTGTATAAATACCTGAAGGGAGAAAATGAGTAAGAGGGAACGAGACTATTCTCAGTGGTGCCCACTACAGGACAAGAGGCAACAGGCACAAACTGAAACACAGGAAATTCCAGATAAACACAAGAAAATATGTCTTTGCTACATATTTTCACTATGGCCAATGAGGTTGTAAAGTCTTCATCTACGGAAATGAAACACCCAACTGGACATGGTCCTAGGCAACCTGCTGTAGATGACCATGCTGAAGCAAGTGGGTCAGACTAGATATCTCAAGAGGCCCTTTCCAACTCACATGATTCGCTGACTCTAATTTTTAAAAGGTCTTTTACCAAATATACATAAAGGTATTTCTAGGCAGCCACACACACAAAACACCACACAACTAGTTATATTTAAATATCAAACGCTGTTACATTAGATTATAAAGAACTATGAGCCAGCAATTCCAACAATGACTTTTCATTTTTAATTCTATCAGCACAATACCCAGACCCATGCATTACCCTAACAACGGCCTGTAGGTGGTATTATAATGCAAATAATATATGAAAGTTAATACTAATAGCCATAAAGCAAAAGAATTTTAAAAACTTCATTTTTTGGTAACTTTACCACCTGTCTGTGAGAGTACAGATGCAAGAGTGTATGAATGCAAGTTTTTATGCTGTATCTGAGATTTCTTCTTTCCACACCATACTTCTACAGGGCTCTAAGCGATAATCATAGAATCATTAAGGTTGGAAGAGACCTCAGGGATCATCTAGTCCAACTGTCCTCCCCCCACCTATTACCCACTAAACCACGTCCCTACGTACCACATCCAACCTTTCCTTAAACACCCTCAGGGATGGTGACTCCACCACCTCCCTGGGCAACCTGTTCCAATGCCCGACCACCCTTTCCGAGAAGAAATTTCTAATGATCCAATGTTTAGGAATATGTAATACAGTGGAAGAGAAAATAAAATCTTAAAATTTCTTCAGTGTTATCAGAATTCAGGTGAGATTTCTCTGAGCTTTGCTGGTATGTGTCAGAAGTCTTTCAAGCCTCACAGAACAGCTTTTAGAAGTGTACTTCTGCACAATACTTAACCACAGATAAAGAAAACATGAACAACAGCTCCTCACAGAGAGCTCTAGGTAACTAATTAGCTCGTGGCTTTGGTATAATTAGACTGTTGGGCATTATGGAGCAGTTGTACTGAGACTGATGAATACTATCCCAGCCTACCAGGAAAGGAATAATCATTCTGATCAGCCTGACTCTTCAGAGGAAAAACATTCCTGAGGAAAACTAAAGTCTGCAGCCTCAAGGAACCTGTACATTTGAGAGTCTGACTTGGAAATTCTCCTTGCATGTTATCCCAGCTCCTAGATTTCAGGCTCACACTTGCAGCTCTTCTCCTGCTTCTCTAGAGGAAGACCTAGATTGCATTTTTATCGATTAATATAAAGTCCGATTTACAGTTTGGGCAGTAAGGGTAAGTGATACAACAAAAGATGATAATACATCAGACAGTGCATGAGCAATGAAGATGGTGAGAATTGTGGCTGGATATGTTTGAGATTTTTTATGACTAAACATATTAGCATAAACATATCTCTGCGAATCAACACTTCCATATATGAAATTCCATGCGGTTATTGATATAATCTCACACTCTGTTATCACTGTGCCAAGCAAAAATAGCCAAGAGATTCAGAAGTTGATTTAAGATTCGATGCAAATTTTATACTGTTGAACTGGATAAATCCATACGTCTCAGACATTTCTGATCATGAACATATTCATTTTCAATTACAGTTTTACTAGGCAGGAGGGACAAGAAAATTCCACACCATTGCCATGACTGACATTTTTAAGTATGTGAATCTATAAGAAAAGCTTTATGTTGCTGCAGTTTTATTACAAAGCCACTTCAAAGCTGACCAGTGTTTCCTCTTGGGGGGGAAAATTAATCAAGTAAAAAAGACAATTTGCTCAAGTTACCACTTATAGACATACTTGAACAAATTGACACTTGCTGAATTACCAGAGCAGTGCAAGTTATGTGCTTATATTCTGTCCTTTTATGTGTACAGAAACACTGTATCTCAGACACCATTTTGTGGTAAAAACAGATAAAGGATGACATGGAATGTCAACACCTTTCCATATGGTATTTGCCAAAAAAAGATATGCTTTATATATATGGAAAATACATCACATATACACAGATTAGACTGTTCCTCAGTACCAGCAATCAATGGCGTTGAGAAAATATATGCATTTTACAGGTCTGCCATCCTAATCAGTAAAACACCTTGTTGACAACATGTAAGATTAATCAGGCAATGAGAAAAATACAAATTGTATCAAAACAGAAAAGATTTAAGGCATACTAAAATGAGCTTCAGAAGCCAAAACAGATAAACAAACCTATAGTGGTTAACAGACATGACTGAATGTTGGATACGTGACTGCATCACTTTGCACAAATTGGCCTCAAAGCAAAAAATTCAAATCTTAATTTGTGCATTAAAATATACTTTTTTTTTACTGTAAGATGAACTAAAAAATGTAAAAACATCTAGTAGTTCAAGTATGCATGAAATCTAAAACCAAAAATATATTATTTGCAACTTTTAAAAAGCACAGGTTTTAAACGTATGAACACATCATTGCACTTTTGGGAAGAGGTAGTCAACTGTGAATTTAGTATGCGTTTTACGGGTTAGGTGACAGTGTACTACCAAGCCACATAAGTGGTTAAAAGGCAACAGCTTGAATTTAGGTAGATATCCTTTCCAAACATCAACTAGCAAATCATCTCATGACATAAAACGCTTCTCACTCTTTAAAAATGAGGGCAAGGTACAATTTGAAATGTCTATCTTTGGCTGTATGGTATGTAATCCAAAAGAATCATATTTATGACTTACATTCAAGGAAAGTGGTAAGAAACATCCTAAACCACGGCAATTCACAGTGGTATGTATCAAACATCTGAATAATTTCATTATATAAATGTGTATTGCTTTTCTTCCCGAATTCTGTTCATTTACATGACGGAGTAAATCCATACAATGGACAAACACTGCATAGGATCACAGAAGTGTTGACATACGCTACTGAATTGCATCACAGCAGCATGACACCAACAGCTGAGAGTGCTGAGCTAGGTGCCTGCTGCCTATCATTCAGGCTCTTCTGAAACACAGTCATGTTTATACCCGTCAGTTATTTCCTTCCTTTCATGAATGGAAATAATCAATGTCCAACAGAATGTCCAACATCGTTCATAAGTGAACCTTATTAAATGATAAGCTAAGATCTATTGACTATGTAACTATGAAATAAAATACAGCTCTGACTTGCAAATCAAGACATTACATTTTACAAAATCAAGTGAAATCCCTTATTTAGATATATGTAACCCATTTAGAATAAAAATGACCCTTATTTACTATCTTAACGGGAAATTTGGTAAATCTTAAAACCAGTGGTAGGTGCTAATTACTTGAAAAATATATCTTGAACATCTTTGAAATAAACAATCACACAGCTGGGCTAATCTCCCACTTCTAGATTCCCTCTGTAGCATGTGTAACTGTGTATTGGTCTGACTAACCAGCAAAAAAAAGAGGAAATTTGTAATTGAAGAATTATCCTTGTAGTAGTTAAATATGTAATCAGAGCATTTATCACTAATACAAAATATTAATTCATTTCAATTCTTTTTCAAACCATCAGGAGCTGCTTTTGGTTTTGTTGTGTGGTGTTTTTTTTTATTTTAATTTACTTTTATTTTTAAAGACAACAAGAGTTTCACAGAGTTACCAGTAACTAAGTTGTACACTGGTCGTTCCTCTCTCCAGGGAAAGGGACCTGCTTTGCACAGGAGGTCCTAAGGCCTGCTCTAAATTTTTATCTAAGATACTACAATGTAATGTCCAAAGTTTATTCCCTGCGACATCAGTAATTTTTGCAGTTACAATTAAAACAAAACAAACCAAAGCCAGATATACACTGCAGCCATATCCTGAGATAATTACTGAGCTTAAAGTGCAACCAAAAGTATTCTTCCATGTATTAAATTGCTTTTTTGCAGCGGTGTGTACACTGAGGTTCATTTTCCTCCTTTTCTTTCGTTGATTACTTAGCTGCTGTTACTGATACAGTATAATACATATTAGATTAATGTCCTAAACAGTTTTGTTTTTTTCTAAGATATTAGTTACTTTCAGATTTTGAGACATACTTCTCTTTTTTGCTCCTCACACAGTATCAGATTTCAGGAAGTTGGGGAGCTTTAACTTCCTTCAGTGCTAACCTTGATCATGACATTTTTGTTCAAAATATCCATCTTCCCAGGGATATCGAAATGCACCCAGTACAACCTAAATCCTAGTATAATACGTTACATTTCTCCTTCTTGCTCACTTTTACCAGGAAATGGTGACTGAGGAACTTGATATTTGTTTAAGCAATCAAAGCTTCTACAGAAATGTAAAAAACTCTTTCTTATATCCTAAATATTCCCACATGTTGTTCAGTGCTTTGCGCATAGATAAGATTCTTCTTAATCATCACTGAAAGACTTATTTTCCTCTGCTAATGTTTCCATACAAACTCTGAAACCAGTTTACACGAAGCCTTTCACCCTTGAAAACTCTAGAGAGCATGCTAGAAATCCCTGCTTGTGGCAAAATGCAGTCCTCAGGCAGGGCAACATACTCAGCAAATCCAGTTTCTTTTTTTGCTTTTGCTTTTTTAAATAAAAACAAAACCCAGAAAAAAACCCAAAACAAGTAACATTAAAAGTAATTATGAACAATGCACTTGTAGAAGAAAAAATACTCAACCTGTTAACGGCAAGGCTAAATCTGAACTACAGCCATCTGACTTGCTTTAGGCTTTTGCTATATCACTGGTTGCATTTCTCAGACAAAGCCCTGTCATTGTGGAGCGCTGTAGTTTTCACAGCCAAGCTGTATTTTGGAGTTAGGTCCAACAGACCTAATTTCTTTCCTTTTCACTTATGCGCTCTTGAAAATAACTTTTAACCTATCTAGAAAACATTTCTGACATCTTGACATTTTTCACTCTTTGGCATTACTTTCAGCATTTTTTCACCTCTTCAGATGTTACTTTGTTAGACAAGGTTAGCCTACAATAATAATCAGTCACTTCAAGATCTGTGATAATAGAAAAGGAAAAAAAAAAATCCTTCTTCTAAAGATGTAACAATAAAAGATCTCCCTGGGAAGAAAAAAATATCAAAGATTAAAAAAAAAAAAAAAGAAAATGCCATGAGTTTTAGTTGCTAAACCACCTACAGCCCAAGAACCATCCATCTGAGAAGGAAATATGACCTTCCACCACAGGTGCCTTTTATCTTGGTCATGCTTTGTGGGTAGTTTTATAGATCTAATATCTGACCTTTCCCATATCATGTCAAATATGTCATACACATTGTAAGGAAAGAAGATACAACACTGAGTCTTAGATACTTTTTCAGCGTTTATCACCTCCTCACCGGCAGGTTGCCCAACTCCAATTCTCTGCAGGTTTATCTGGATGCCCAGCATTACAGACCATGTTGTCCCATCAGCAGAACAGAATTAGTGACACTATACGAAGTTAAATATCTGTGAAAGTAGAGATCAAGGCCTAGATCTTCCTCCCTCTCCGATTTTCAATAAAGCTGTAACACCAGACAAGCACACTCAGTGACTACTTTGAGATTTTCTTTATAAACCTTCTCTGTTCGGAAACATAACTTGATCTGTGTATCACTTCCTGTGATTATAGCAACTGCAAGATACTTGTGTTGTGAAGAACTGTAAGCTAAGAGAAAAAATATGTAGTGTTGTAGCTAACTAAGGCACAAAACTGGTCTGATCCAGAAAAGAAATCTCTTATGATTTTATCAGCTCCACCCAGTTACTGACAAAATCTACTGACAAAATAAACGAAAGTAGAACAGGCTCTCAAAAGTGCACTAGGTAGGACTTTTTTTTTTTTTTCTTTAATAGCTAGACTAGTACATCTAGCTATGAAACCACCTCTATTTCATTGTTTAATACGTCAGGTCTAGGCCCATTAGAACATGGAAACTAAGCATATGAACTTAGTACTCTATGGATCTACAGAAAATCACTAAATAAATGAAGAATGGCTCTTAAAAGGGGTACTATGATTATTAGTTGTTATTATTACTATATGGTGCAATATAGAAAGTGCAGCGCCTGTGTCTTTCCACATGCATATTTTTGTGGATGTTTACCAGAAAGTAAGCGTTCATATGAACACAGATAACAACACAGATGCTACAAACACACATCCACATAGATTTATAGTCTTTCTTCCCAAGTAAGTCTTAATTTCTGAGATGTATGTCAAACAACATTTAACCATATTGCCACTCAACCATATTGGAAATAACCATGATCAATGCCTCAAAGCTTCCAGGATAACATTTGGCTAAAAAGTTTTTGAAGAGAGAAAAAAATAATCTTTAGGCTCAATGGACATTATATTAACTGCACTACGTGGAGGCCCAATCATGACCCTTGGCAGCAATGATGCAGGCTTTCAGGTACTAGGAAATTCTTGAAAGAATTCAAAAAATTGCCAGAGAAAGATTTCTGCACATGTTCATAACCTATTTCTGAGTTACAGTCTATGCAATAGTTTTGACTTCACTGATGCTGCATCAGGCATTAATCAGCAAAAATTCTGGATCATTATCTTCAGAGTCACTTTTAGTGAGCCCTGCTCAAGTTGAAATTGGGCATTTAAAGTAAAATGAATCTCATACTGAGGCATCACTGCACATTCGCTCACAGGGTAAAAATATATTGTTATGAGTAGGAAAACTTGCATTTGGGGCCAATCACAGCAAGACAAGAAGCAAAAAAGAAAGTCTAGAAAAAAGTATTTTTATCATCAAATCTATGACATATTTTGCTAGTTTTCCACCCATCTTTTCACACTTCTAAAACTACACAGTTGTTACTAGATATCTTTTTGGCTGACAGTGAGTTAAGCGAAAAAGTTACCATCCACGACCTGCCCTAGTTGCTCATTAACATCTTTCTTCTCCGTATGTTGCTGCCTCCTCAGATCTGCCAGCTTAACTGCACGCATAGCCAGTCCTGGTGCCAGCCAAAACGTTTAGTATCAGATTAAACTTTGTTTTTGAATGCAGGTTATTTGACAGAGACAAGTTAAGGAGAGGCAATTCTACTGTCAGGGATGCAATTCTACTGTCAGACAGGAGGATATAACAGCTTCTGGAAGGATGTGTTGAAGAGCAGCTGAGGTAGGCTTGGAGCTGTAATGTCTCCACCAAACTCAGTGACAACCAAGATGGCATTTCAGACCACAGCCTTGAAGTTTTCAAAAGAACAAAACTCCTCAGTCTTCTAGGCTATCTTACATTTATAGAATACCAAAGAAATATAGAATACCAGGAGGATTCTCACAGGGCAGGTGGGGGCATTTAATAAAACTGTATGCTTACCAGATAAGATTTATTCCAGGACTGGACTGGTCACATTCATACAAGGAAATAGCTGACACAAGGTGCTTACTGAACCCAGCAGCATTTAAAATTTACTGTGCAACTGAGAGAAAGTGTTGTGAGTAGGGTGCCTTAAGGAAACGGTCCAGATACTTTTATCTTCAGGATTCATGAATCCTTCCCTTATTTGGTCATCTTACTCCCACAACTGCTGGCTCCAGCTCTTATGAGTTGGGCACACATAAAGCCTGTCTCTAAGAACGCATTTGTTGGCAAGTCACACAGAACCAGTGGTTTAGCCCCTTTGGATATGTATCTAACCAAAACCGATCATTAAATTTAAGTAAATGCTGCCTACCACACAAGCTAAAAATTACTCTGTTGCAACAAGCAAGGAAAGGGTGAATTCACCTTCTTCTTGTGCTCCAGACCAGTGCCGTAGCCAGAAGGCTCTGCTTCAAGTAAAATTCATTCTCTGCTCATTCCACAATACCTAGAAATGAGAAAGAGGATCTTACTGAAAAGATATGGAAATATTTATTTGATTTAGTCCCTTTTCAGTAAATGGATTAAGAGGTGTTTGTACAGGAGATCATAAATTTCAGAAGGGAATATCAAAGGCACTTGCAAAGCAATGTTACTGTGATGCTAACTCTGCATCTTTAACCCTTTGTAATTATGAGAGACAGGTAGTCACTAATAAACACCAGAGATACGCCATGTTTTCTTTCTCTGTGGTCAGCAACTGTAATAAATTCAAACAGATGACAGGCTGCTTCCATGGAAAAGAAGGAAAAGATAAGAGTGAAGTAGCTACTTCCATAATTTCTGTCTGGACAGAACACACTTTTAATTTGATTTTTATGCTGGAATGAAAAAAAAAATAATCTAAATTATCCTTTCCTATTCAAAAAAGTAGGAGAAAAAAAATATTAGGGGTTTCTAGGAGACACTGTAACAGCAAAAATGATACAGTATTCTTGCCGCTTCTAAGAAATAGAAACATTTGATTATTTTGAAGTAGCTGGCCAGAGCCAGCAGTTGAACTCAATTATGATTCCATCAGGTGCCAGCTGATACAATCAATAGTGTTTGAGAGAAGATGAAATACAGTAGTCCATGCAAACTATAACAGAAATTAATGTCACTAAGCTCATACCAAGCTGTTTCTTGCCTAAGAATAGGTCCCACATTCTAGATAAAGAACACTTACAATATAAAAACTAAAGGATGAAATCAACTTAGCAAAAAAAAATTTAAAATACTTTTATTTTAAAAGCACTCCCACAGAACTGAAAGCAGACAAACATGTAACATGGTATTATTCTTCTTGGAAAGGATCACAAGTAATGAAAAAGATGGTATCTTGGTTAACACAACGTCTGCATTGCTTTCTGGGTCCATCTGCAAGAGACCTATTTTCTCCATGCTATTTAAAGTGTGCTAGGGGGAGATAACAATAAGGTTGCCTGATATTTCTCCAAAGTTTGCACAATGCACTACACACGTAGCATTTACTTAGGATTATCAAATGCAGCTGCATTGGAAATTAGGAAAATATTAAACATACAAAGAAGAGAAGCATTAGATTCAGACCTTCAGGGCATTTGGTGCTTCCTTTTGCTTAATGCCAGCTAGACTCCAACCCACTGAGAAAAGCACTACAGATTAGTATTTTCTGCCAGGTCACACTGTAAATTAATGTTCTTAATTGTAATGGCATGCTGCTCAGGGGGAAAAAAATAATTCTAAACTCAGAGAAATCAGAAGAAGGACTTCCAGTTCTGCTCTACTAAATAAGATGGTTATCTTAGAAATTAATGTTTTCAGCGGACAAAGAAGCTGTTTCTCATCACTATTTTCTAGAATGCTCTGTTGTCCATCTGAGTCATTTTGCTTCCTGGGGCTTCAGATCTGAAGGAAAGTCAATGCCGAATGAATCTTCAGTCCTCCTGGTAACCAGACTCTATTTTGTGTATCTTAGCCCAAGACATCATAAACTTTTTGTTCCACCTTCACAGGTTCATCTTCTCCTTCAGCCTTAAAGACGTCAAACACTATAAATCAATTCTGCTCTTGCCATTATGACAAGCAAGCTCTACTTACTCTTCTTGTGGCTCCAAGTCTTCAATTTTTCTGTTTGCTAATGCTCTTACCTCTCCACAAATACTCTTAACTCTCTACAGAAATACACATTTCTGGAAGAAGTGGACTTGGCTTCATAATCAGTGCAGGTAAAAAAGTATCCTCCACAAGTGAGTCTAATTCTCTAATCTGGTTACTCCAGTTATTGAAGTTTGGAGTGGACATTCACATGCAAGATGACTAGAAGTGAGCACAACCTGTGTCATATTGTCATATTGGGTACTCTTTGCTTTGTGATGTGACAAATGGTTGAATGGCCTAAAACTATCACACTGCAATCTTACTGTCCAATTTACTTATATTTCTTCCAAGTTTGTTCTTGTTTTAATTCTCTATAACTCATTATTTCTATTTTAGAATAAAACATGTGCTTTCTTTTTTTTATGATCATAACTTCATATTGTAACTTACTGTCCCTATTACAGAAATATTCCTGCAAAAATAGCTTTACTGTACATATACACCTTCAAATAAGAAAAAGAATACTTAACAGATGCAATATGTTCCGATGTCAAGACTATTAAAGAAGTATTTTGCTAAAGACTTAAAATTGGATTTGATCCCTGTGAAATCACCACATAACTTCACAGAATTCAGCACATTGTTATTTTTTAAAAATAACAAATGTTAAAGTAAGCATTTACTGTGAATAGGACTGCAGATCAGAGAATAAAATAAAAAATATAGGTTGAAAGGAACTTTTGGAGATCATCTAGTCCAGACTCCTCCTCAAAGCAGGGTTAACTTTCAAGTTAAGTTGAGTTGCTTTAGGACCTTGTTCAGACAAGTTTTAAAAACCTCCATGGATGGAGCTCCCTCTCTAAGGAACTTGTTCCAGTGTTCAACCTCGCTCCCCCGCCTTCTGAATGGTGTTAAATCTAGTTGGTGACTGGTAACTAGCGGCGTTCCCCAGTGCTCAGTCTTGGGGTCGGCACTGTTCAACATCTTTATCAACAACCTGGACAAGGGGATAGAGTGTACCCTCAGTAAGTCTGCAGATGACACCAAACTGGGAGACAGTGTCAGTCTGCTTGAGGGTAGGAAGGCCCTCCAGAGACATGTGTACAGGTTGGATCGATGGGCCAAGACCAGCTTTATGAGGTTTAACAAGGCCAAGTGCCAGGTCCTGCACTTTGGTCGTGACAGTCCCGGGCAGGGCTACAGGCTTGGAGCGGAGTGGCTGGAGAGCTGCCTG
>VWZZ01001430.1:435417-447657 GCA_013399095.1 Psophia crepitans | reverse complement strand
CAGAGAAGGGCAACAAAACTGGTGAAGGGACTGGAAAAGAAGTCTTATGAGGAGTGACTGAAGGAACTGGGCTTGTTTAGTCCGGAGAAGAGGAGGCTGAGGGGAGACCTGATCGCTCTCTACAACTACCTGAAAGGAGGTTGTAGTGAGGAGGGTGTCGGTCTCTTCTCCCAAGTAACAAGCGACAGGATGAGAGGGAACGGCCTCAAGTTGCGTCAGGGGAGGTTTAGGTTGGATATTAGGAAAAACTTCTTCACAGAAAGAGTAGTGAGGTGTTGGAAAAGACTGCCCAGAGAGGTGGTTGAATCGCCGCCCCTGGAGACATTCAAAAAATGTGTAGATGTGGCACTCCAGAACATGATCTAGTAGGCATGGTGGTGTTAGGTTGACGATTGGACTTTATCTCAGAGGTCCTGTCCAACCTTAGGGATTCTATGACTCTTACATACAATGGGAGTGTCCCTCATTGCCACTTGTGACCACTGTCCCCTGTCCCATTGCTATGCACCTCCCAGGAGAGCCTGGCTCTGGCTCCGTGACTGCTCCTGCAACCAGCTCCTTGTGTTGCCTTCTCTCTCATCTCCTGCCAAAACAGATCCGTTTCGGTGGTCTCCCACACAACACTGCATTTTCTTGACCTCCCTCTTGTTTTGAACCACTGCAAACTGGACACAGCTGTCCTGCTACAATGGAAGAGGAAAATCCCCTGCCCCAACCCATCAGCTACCCTTGGCCATCAGGAAACCTTCCTTGCTGCAAGGCGCCCAGCTACCTTGCCTGTAACATTCACTGCCCACCAGGTCCCCATGTCCTTTTCTGTGGGACTGTTGGCAGTCAGGCCGTAGCACTGTGCTGGTTAGTGCCAAGCCAGGTGCAGGACTTCAGCCGAGCTGTCTGTGTGAGCAATATTTATACGGAGTTTTAAGACAACTAGTTCTGTTCTAAAAAAATTAAGCCTAAAGTAGGTGAGACAGGTAGATGAGACAGGATGAAAAATAATTGTTCAAGAAAAGCAAGCCAGTAAAAAAGAGGCCAGTTGGAACTTTTGAGCACGATTCAGAGGGAGCATAAAGACAAATGCAAATTCAGGAGCTTCTGTTCAAGGTGTGGGAGACAGATAATTGAGAGATTTAAATACAGGAATGGGCGATAGGGATAAATAAAGCAGTAGTATTAGAGGGCTACCTGGCCGTAAGGCATAAGAATAGGAGAACGATTGAAAGCAAAATAAGATTATGTACAACCTTAGGCACACAGCTCACCTCTTCATTCAGTTATTTATTTTTTCACTTCTGAGATTCCAATTAGGCAACATCAAAGATACCACAAGCCACTTTAGGTATAAAAAGGTCTTCAAAAGGAAAGGTAGTACTGCAGTCTGTCGGAGCTACCTGCCAAAGAAGAGTTCAATAATCCTCTACTGCACTTGAGCAATGAGGAGTGAGACATATAACCTCCCAATATAAGTAATAGAAAGAAATAGGTATGTGCCTGAAAGGAAATCTCAAATTCATCATGCTAAGCTTTCAAAGACAAACTTTAAACAAAATGGAGGTAGCTGAAAATACCTATTCATTTTGCTTGTGAGAAAAACGAATCTCTCATGCCTTTAGGCAGTAGAGAATTATGTGGTCTTTCGAACTGAAAAAGTGCAAACTGTAGAGGATCAGACTGAATAAATGTTAAGATGCCAGTCTCACAGGGCCTTCAGGAATCTACTCAATAACAATATTTTTGAGATGTCTCACACAGGAATGGTGTATTTGTTATTTACACCTTGCAGAGTAAGCTAATAAAAATGAAAGGATGTGTTTATGCATTAAGGAGCAGAGACAAAGACAAAGGAAATATCTACATGAGAACACATAACAGGTATAAACAGACCATTCATTTTAAGGTAAGCTGAAAAGTTAAAAAAAACACACAACCAACCAAAGAAACAAACAAAAAACCACTCCAAACAAAAAAAAAACAAACCCACCAACCAAACCAAAACAACAAAATAATTACATTAGACTGGACCATACTATAGAAAAGACTAATGATTTCCACTTAGCATCTTTCAAGTGTTGAAAAATCAGTCTGGATAGTAAAGCTCTTTCCCTCAATTTATGCAAAGACTTGAAATGCAGAATTCATTTAGTCCTCATAGCAAGAGGAAACCTCCTTATCATAAAAATGGCTGAGTCAAGCAACTGATTGGAGGAACAGCTTCTTAAATCTGGAAAGGTGATTCCAGCATTACTGTTACACCTGTTGCGAAGGGACAACGGTGGTATCCAATATCCAAAAAATGAGATTGATATGTCTGAAGAAGGCTTCTTGAAGAAGTCCTGGTGTCAGCCCTGCTGCAAAGACCTGGGTCTTTGAATGCAAGTTTTCTAGGCATTTTATTCAGGTTACAATAATGATGGTAGCTGTGGAGAAGTCCCTTGGTCAGTATGAAGGTTAATACCATCAGAAGCCATTGAAAATGTTCTTTCTGTGCTGTTGAGCAGGAGTACCACTAAAAAGCTGATGCCCTTGGCTGAGGATCTCTACACATCTCAAGGTTGGAATCCAACTCAGTATGCAAATATATTTTGCCCTGGTGAGCCCAAGTTAAGCAGAAGATAGGTATAATTTTCAATATCTGGTATGTTGCTCATAATACCCTAAAAATAATTTATAAACACTGATTATTGGGTCTAAGCCTGTAATCCTCTTTAGGAGTGAGACACCTACTGCATAAATAACTTCTTGAAAAAAAAAAAAATCAACTTCATTATGTGGCAAACTGTAAAACAAACTATATCTTCTTGTGAAAAGAAAAAGATAAGGAGGCATAAAGGAGCTGACTCTAATTGACACCTTCACTACAATAATCTGGAACAATACTTCAAGAGGAGCAAAAAACAGGTTTAGTCATGCCTTTCTTTTCTTGTAGCATATCAAAAAAAAAGGTTTCAATCTCTTTCTTAAATGACATACTTTTACTTCTTTATTGAATTCCTTATTTCATCTCTTTTATCCATTCGCTTCTGCTTTTTTTAATCAATTGCTAAAATTACTCAGCAGAACTGCACATCAGATATACAACACTTCCTTTCATTGGCATGAGATATATGGGAGACAGGAGCTTAAAAGGTCAATCATTATGTGCAGTCCATAAGCTAACACTTCCTGCAGGCACAATATGTTCACAGTTATAGCAGGGATGGAGCCAAATTAGATTTAACTATCTATTTAAAGTTCTTTGTTTCTGTAACTAACCAAAGTCCATCTTTGTTCCAAATATAATGTTCTCTAATGTCAGATATATTGAGGACTCCACCAACATGTAGCAAAGAACTTGGGCCTCTAACATAGCTCCAGCTAAAATAAAGACAGAAGTGAAAATATAAAGCGGATAAAAAAACATGAAAAAATATAAAAAGTCATTAAAAAGTATAAAGGCATGAGGAAAAAATGCGGGGAGTTAGGAAGTCAAAAACTCAGTAAGAACAACGATTGTCCCATCCTTGGCAGCAATGGAGGTTCACACTTTGCCACCTGAGTGGTAACTGGCATGCAGGGACTCAGCAGGAACCCACATCCGAGTTAGTAGGTATTATAATGTTCTGTCTAGGAACAGGTTAGTCTTACCTATCTACTGTTTGTATCAGCCAATAAATAATTGTTGTGTAGTCATAAATTCAGTAAATTCCTGCTTGCAAGTCTCTGTGGATGGTAAAAGATGTTCAAATAAAAGTGACAGAGTAGAGGAACGGTTACAGAAAGCAAAAGTATAGTTTGATTAAAGAGCTATCTATCAGTTTGCATTTATTAATAGTGCAGTTTTAAAAAAAGAAAATGAAGGTGGCCTTCAGGTTTCACAAAGGATGAACAACTTTGCTACATCAGAAAATCAGTTCATATTTTTAAGTCTGAATGTTGATAAACCAGTATTTTTCAAACAGTCTAGCTTGTTTTGAAGCTGCTTGTGTGGTAACATCAGGAGATGATAGAGAAGAGCAAAGTGTTTCTCTTTAGGGCTAACACTGTATGTGGACATTACAGGAATGTCATTATCAAAAGCTCTGGTGTCACAGTAAGGTCACCAGCAATCTACAAAGATTGACTAGATAGACCAACAGGTTTAAGACCTTGTCTTCAAATCAATTTGTATGGCATCCAGTTTCTAGGTCTCCTTTTCCTGAATACAGTGATGCCAGAATATCGATGATACTCAGAAGACAAAGTCAATTCTATATTAAAGTTCCTCTATTTAGTTTACAGATGCCATAAACTTACTTAAGTGTTTATTAATATTTTTCAAAAAAAGTAAACCTGCACCTAAAAGCTGTAGATGTGGAGGGGGTCACATAGCAAATCACTTTTGTTCATGCGCATTAATTTTAATGAATACATTGAAGTCCTGAACAAAATATTTACAAGCTGGCCTTTAATACAAGAGTTTTTTTAATAAAACCACTTATCTTTCACCTGGTATGAAATATGAATATTAAGTATAGAAGCATCTGTGGTTTTGGACTTTTGCAAAGTTAAGAAAGGTAATACCCTGGTTTTAAAAGCAAAATTACAGCTATATGTTGCAAATAAGTACATTCACTCAAGCCCCAAAATGTGTAACACATCCATTTAAATGAGCCATGTGCACATGGACATTCTTGAGCTTTGCTCTGCAGGGAAGTCACAGTACTCATTAAAACATAATAAGCTCCACAATGAATAGAGCAAGTGCTCATTATAATGTAATGAGCAATAATTATCACACAATGGTCCTGTGGAGTAAACTCACTGCATTCCAAGAATATTATACTTTTTTTTTTTTCTTGAAAGAAAAACCATAAATGGGAGCTCCTCCTGTCTTGGTTCAGCATTAGGAAACATATAGGCATGTTGACATGACAGTGTATCTGACCAAGCACACTATTGTAAGGTAACAACACAAGCCAAACTGACTTCAGTAGCACACTGGGCATTAATCGCTTTAGGAAATCAGTCCTCATCCGACCTTACATAGTCTGAAACAGAAGTTGGTTAGCCTTCAAGTCACAACACAAGGCTATATAGTCAACAATGCTCTTCCTGCTGGTTTTGCTTGAGAAATATTTACAAACCTCCTGAATAGGTTTCTGTCTAGAAGGCTACTTTCCACATTTGTGTACAGAGGACATCCCTCTGGTCATCTTTTCCATTTATTTGCTTCATGGCTAAAGAAAAATTACCAAAATAAAGATTCCCTGTTTTTCTTTCCCCAAATCCAGCCTGTTGCTCCTCCCTTTTTCACTGCATTAGATCTGGAACTTGCCAAACTTTCATATAAAATGGCATAGCTCTCTGGTAGAAAATTAACCCAAGGAAAAAACCACAAAGCTAAACAAGCAACAACAACAAGCCTTACAAAACAGCAGCAACTTGTTGGCTGAGTCATTGTGCATGAATCCTCCATAAGTTCCTCTATGCTCCCAGGCGCTCCTTTCTCTGGTAACACATATCCATCTATTGACTCCTTAAGAGGTCAAGAGTCGTTCTGACATTATGTTTTTCACTTACAGTATAAAACATGGTTAGTATTATCATGATGCAGTTGTTTGAGCAGGAACTGAGAAACAGAAAGGCCTCCTCAAGGACAGTATCTAAGAGAATCACTACCTTTAAACTCTCAAAACCTAAAGCATCCAATCCACAGTGCACAAGCTACACGCACCGCCAGACCAATGTGTTTATGTCCCAGCAGCAAGCCAGGGACTGCACCACAGTACTCCGCTGGCACCGGGGACCCACTCCTTATAACCCACGCACAGCCTGTGTGCCCATAACGCGCCTGATAAACACCTGGGAAGAGGTTGCTGTCACTTGAAAGCATTTCTGGTAGCATGTCACATCATCTGCTCTAGGAACAGCAACCACCCTCCCACCACACTGCTCCCTGGGGCAACCACAGTGTTAATGCACTGTGAACCTTATGCCTAGGACAGCTGTCCAAAGAACATACAGTATAACAAATAAATCCAGTTTATTTAGGAAACACTAGACCTTGTATGAATCAATTGTACCATGAATACTTTGCAGTCTTTACCTGACACTGAAAGAAGCTCCACCAGCTAGAAATGTTGAGCACCACTTGAAAACATATGTATGCTTGCAGATTGTCTTACCACTTTCCAAAACCACTTAGAAGGGTTTCTAACACAAAGCTATGATGGATTTGAAAGCATTAGTTGTGCATTCATTGAAAATGAAAGAGTATAAGAAAACCCACTACATTTCTTCAGCAGTTTTCTAAAAGAAGTCTTAGATAGTTTACAATTAAAAAAAAAAAAAAACCACAACCAAAAACAGACCGATAAAACTCCACAACTTAACATATAATGCTAAATGAACTGATTATTTTATACCTTCTACCATGCAAATACAAAAATATTTAGGATCTCTCTTGGCTGAATAGGCAAGATAACAACTGAGCTCAAATTCCCTAATATGAATGCAAGAATTCATGCTGTAATGAATGGCAAATATATAACAAATTTTCTTCATCAGCAAAGTGTGTGGAAATTGCATGTAATAAAAGATGTGTAGCTTTTTCTTTTTATGACTCCAGTAAGAAGGCTTATTATTTATTAGAAAGAACAAAATGTAAAACATAAAATAAATAGTGATTGAGGACTCTAATCCAGACATAAATTAGTTTCCTTTTTATTTTTAAATATTGGCAGTTCCCATGGGCAGTTAATAACTGCCATGCTACAGTGCTGCTCATATGCCCTAGTTTCATTTCACCTCTTCTGAAAGCCAAGATTTTACACTTAGAAGAGTCAGCAGTTCCCAGGTGCTAATACAATATATCAGTGTTAAAAATACCTTCTTACAGTCAAATGAAATCTTTTTTCACTATTGAACAAACTAAAGGAGCTACGTCCCTTTCAGCAAATACTTTTTCCTTCAAATACGAACAAATACATGCATATGCACTCAAACGCCCCCAAAATTAATAGAAAACACTTTTCCTGTCCTGCCACTATTGCTAAACTATAACATTTGCAATGAATTATAGGAAGGCTCTCTACTGGAGGGGCACTTGTACCTTATAAATTGTATAGGATTCACCGGGACAGGGTCTCAAACCTGGTTCTGAATATCTCAGATGCTTGCGCTACTACTACACAGTTGGTTTCTATGTTGCTCATTTTTTAAAATTATTTATTCTATCAGTTTGAGTAACACCAACAGCAAAACATGACAGCAAATTTGACTGAATCCTAGACAGGAATCCAATCCCGAGAAATTTCAGCCCCTGCCCCAAAACCAAGTGTCAGCTTAAGTCTCATTCTAACAACTGTCATTTACAGAAATGGTGTTACAGGGAAAAGACAGAACAAAAATATTTCCTCTGGGCAAGGTATAATAATTGATAATGAAAGGCACTTCATAGTCTCTTGGACCAAAAAATGTTAATTCACAGCTCTCCCACCACCCAATAAGAGTAAGATGTGAATTAAACAAAATTCAAATCCAAATGTACAACTTTGACATAACTATATTACTCATTCAGTTAAGTGGTCTAATCATAGAATATTATTCAAAATAAATAATTTAATATAATTATGGAAATGCATATTCCCATTTGTGAACACAAGCAGGCCTGGCTTAAAGAATAGCTCATTGTACTGCCACGCAATGTTGATCACTTTTACATGCTTTTAACAACACCAAGCAGCATTAGTTTTTTAAAAAGCTGATTTCCATTTCTGTAGCTTCCCAAAGAATATATGTGTGTGTGTGTAAATGTATATGCACCCATAACTGTGGCTATAGGGGCGTAACGGCAATTAATTATGAAACAAAACAGTGCATGATGAAGACACTGGAACAGGCTGCCCAGAGAAGCTGTGGAGGCCCCATCCCTGGAAGTGCTCAAGGCCACATTGGATGGGGTTTTGGGCAACCTGATCTGGTGAAAGATGTCCCTGCCCAAGGCAAGGGGTTCGAACTAGATGATCTTTAAAGTCCCTACCAATTGAAATGATTCTGTGGTTCTATGATACACCTGGAAATACCAAAACAGGGAGTCAACCAAATACAAAGTTGGTTGTTTTCCACAGGAATACTGCACATCGAGAAGACATGATGGGCAGTATTTAGACCACCTACACTTAAGCACATACTTCAGTTTAAGCTACCTATGTCACCAGCAGGGAGAGGCAGGTTTCTCCAAAGAACAGTTCAAAACGATGCAAGTGCAAGACCCCACCACAGTGCATGAAAACNGGTGAAGCAGGAGATCTCTAACCCTAGATCTCTAATGCCCTAGCCACCACCCTCAGCTGACAGGGGAACGGAATGAGGACACAGCAGTCCCCAAATCCACCTCCAGCAGACTATCCTAAGGAAAAACGTGCATGTCTTACCACCTCATTTCTCCCATTTGCTAAGTCAAGACAATGTGACTGATCCCTCTTGTAAAGTATCAGGGTTCAACATTACAGACCATGCGGTATTAAACAAACCAAAAAATCTCACAGGTTGCTACAGCCCTGTGGTAGAAATGCAGCCAGTACCTGAGTGAGCTTGGGTATTTTTATACGACACTTCACAAACACCATTTAAAAGTTGTCCATGTAAGCACTGGATAAATTATACAGAAACCTAGGTAAGGTGGAGTGAGGATGGAAAAATATGTCTGTGACCTAAATATATTTCCCCTTGCAAAAATATTTGCTTGAAAGAAGCAAACAGTTTCATAAAGAGTGGGGAGTGAAGTTTGTAATTGTAAAATAACACTCTGCCTTTTCTGTGATAATGAACCCAGCCTTAACTCTGTTCAGGATTGGAGGAATTCCACAAAAATATAAATGGCAATTGCCAGTATGCAAAATTATGATTCTTACGGGCCTCGGGCATCTGTTAAATGTATTTTCAATATATAAGAACTGCAGATATGTAAACGCCATCAAGTTGCTTATCAGCTACTTATAGAGCTACATGACTATGTTGTTCTGGTTGTGCTCAATGCACAAAGAAATTATTTTTAAAAAAAAAAACAAAACAACCAAACCCAAACCAGCAACTCCCTTACCCCCTCAAAAAACCAACCCCCAAATAGGAGATTAGGCTTATGTCAACCACCTGGTTTCATTTAAATTCCTGTTGATTCTCCATCTGCATATTAAGACCAGTCCAAAAAAATAATGGTACATTATTTAAAGGATCTCAGTGTCAGTAGTATGTCTGATGAGGCCTGGGTTTAGAGGGAAAAAAAAATAAAAAAAAAAATCATTCTGCCAGTCTTCCTTCTCCCTCACAGGAGACAAGATTTTTTTGGCTCCCGATTCAGGAGCTTGTTAAAAATTCTACTTCAGTTCTTGGATAGAATTTTTTTAATTCCATGTAGCTTCATTTGCTGGAAATAGAGAGCAAAATTGTGTTTACAATCAAAACCAATTTACAGAGTAATAGGGACGTTAACACTTCAGTACTAGCTGTGCAATATTTCTTTAAAACTTTATTGTACAATATTCATTCTGTAATTATCTTGCAACATTCATGTCATATGTGAAGTTACAGAGTGCTTCAGGGACATCTAAGGTTGCCCATCAAGTAAATGGGGAAATTAAAGCATTTCACCCTGATTTATCAATGGACTATACTCTCTTTAAACTAGAACATTGTTGATCAAGGAAACTAAGATTTCTACTACCATTAATGCTAGTGAGATTTACGTGCTGGATTATATAAACCTCTGTAGACCACTTATGACCTTCATATATGCACCTCCTTCCTCTAGCAGAAGATGAATAGAATCTCTTCCATGAATAGAATCACTTTATATTGATTTTTTTTCTATGTATTTCCTCTCCTTCCTGTCGTGTCAGTTGGCACCTTTATTTTGCATTGTCTACAAGTAAACTGTGCCCCAATGCGTCGGGATGGCTCACGTAGTTTAGGCCTCTTTGCAGGACAGCTGACAGAACTAACTAGCTGTTAACTGTCCAAGCAGGAGCTCATGCTCATCTGCATGGAACAGATGACTCACTGGTATTTAGCTGGTTTGATTCAATTTGATAACACTGATAATTTTCAGCACTACTTGTATTAACAGAAATGTAGTTCTTAACCAGAGCAGGAGCTTCCAGACACAGAATAGGATTTTTCATACCCTTCACATTTCATTTATCAGTCTGAGATGTAGGTTGAAGCCTTCCATACCACCACGTTGAGAACTGATGACTGAATTACTCACATTTTAAATGTGTTTATTTCTAGCTGTTGATAAATAACCCAGTCCTTATTAAAACCAGAGTTTAAAGTTAAACAGAGTTCAGAGACAATTTTTTTTTTAAAAAATCACTTTTAAATTCAGATTGTTCCGTGAAGGGTATTACATAAATTTTACACACCACAGGACTGTCAGTACTGGTACAGTAACAACTGTGCCTCTCTGGCGTGCACACATGCACTTGCACACACTTATTTTGGGTGTTGAAGACATTTATCCCCAGTTGTTTTATAACATTGCATATGTTCACCAGAACTATTACCACGAGCTAGCACAGCATGCACCAACAAAGTGGTTGAGTTAGAGTCTCTGCGTTGCAGGACAAAAACACTAGACAACATTTTTAATGTAGGTGTTAAAGAATGCTGCTCTCAAATTAAACTACCTGGGGAATTAAAATGGTCAAAGTATAAAAACTTTGACTGGTATTTTGTCCTAATAGCAGAGTCAGCACTGCTATCCTTGTGAAGCGTTATAGGATCCTCAGCACCTAAAAGCAGAAGGAATTTAGTTTTGAATCTCACCTGTAAATGGTTCAGTTAGCAACACAGTGCCCCCTAAGCCACTGGATCGGCTCTTATCTAAAGGAAAGTGCTGTCTGACACATTATTTCTCCTGTCATTTTTTAGCGCGAGCAGGTAACAGCAAATGGCTTTGTTTGTTTGTTAGCTGTTTGGGGTTTTTTGGGGGAAGGGTGTTTGGGTTTTTTTTTTGCTTGGATGGTGATTTTTTTTCTGTTTGCTTGTCTGTTTTTATAAGTAGAAATGAAACAAAGTTATCTATTGGAGTCCTTAAGTAGGATGATCAGTGTTTTTAACACAAAAGAAAACTATTACATTATTTCCATAGCAGGAAAAAGGAAAAAGGAAAAAGGAAAAAGACCACAGCTTAACTAGCATTAGGTAACTATAACATACCAGGTCTTCTTCAGAAAAGTCTGAAATTAAATGTTCTGTCAAAGGCAGTGAAGTAGTTTGGGGAAGCCTTTGGGTTATTTCTCTAAATCAGTCTTCTTACCTTCACAGTTAGGCAAAATGCCAAACATATGCCAAACTTTTAAATGAATTTAATATTTCCCCTGAAGACAAACATTTACTATCACCCAGGAGAAGGACAATTATTGCAGAAGGAAGGCTACAGTGTTTTCACACAACTGTATATGATTGACTGCAGTACAGAAGGAAAGCTTTGGAAATGTAAGAGCTATGCTTAGTCTCTTGGAATGAAAAATAGAATCTGTGCCTTGAATAGAGGCAATGATTTTATCACCTGTGCTAACTGAAGCATTAATTTTACCTGTGTTTTCCATCGCATTCCTTTTGATCATGAAAAACTAATCGGACATTGATGGTCATGAAATTGGATTTATCCCAAACCCTAATCTGAAAGATGTACTACATTAAAATATTAGAAATGTTCATACTGCTTTACAGAGACCCACTTGGAGAAATACATGCAGGAGGTATATGTTTGCCACATTTCATTGGCTTCCGTACCCTGTCCTTCTTGTTTCTTGTCACTCATGTACACAAACCAGACTCTTTCTTTCACAGGCACACACAGACACACACACACAGAGAAAGGTTCAGGACCACCTTGCTTTCAAAGATACACATTAGTAAAGACATCCTGAGGAACTCCTTGCTTGCAAAAACACTCAGTTCCAGACCACTGGCAGTGCAATTGGTGAAAACGTAGTGTGAACGAAAGGCACATAGTAGTTTTTGTTCATTAAGAAGGATGCGATGGGGGTGGGCTAGGAAGAAATCAAGAGAGGATTCATTTCTGGCTGTGCATTATTTACAGTGCCCTTTGCACAAAGTAAAGTTGGGTCATTGCTTAAGCATTAACAAGCTGCTAAAGGTAAACCTGCGAGAGGTGGGTTGGTTTTTGTTTTTGTTTTTTTTTTTTTTTTTTTTTTTTGTGCTTTCTATCTTCAGTTATCAGGTAATATTACAGACACGGGGGGGGGGGGGGGA